>DWCF01004816.1:0-15510 GCA_018230265.1 Delias oraia | reverse complement strand
AAATAATCACTAATAAAATACTTTCGTACAATATAAATTCTATATATATTCTAAGACCCGAATAAGAAATTTGAAGACAATTTAAAATAAATACATAAGTTTGTCTTTTTATACGCCAAAATATTTGAAAATATTTACGATATATGTACTCACTGACTGCTTTTATTATATATTAATGTCATAGACAACACAAATTTAGACATTACTTCTATCAAGTTTCAAGTCTTTTATAAAAAATCCAACAATAACTGACGATGCAGTTATATGAAAATAGAAATGCATTGGCATAGAAAAGCAAATTAAAATCAAATGTTTCTTGTAAGATCCCCTTCGTCAGGTACAACAAAATAAATTCTTCAAGGAGCAGTCTTAATTTCGTTATTCGGATCTTAGTCCCTCATCTACATCTACATCTATGGAATGTATGTATTTACATTGTTCATTTACAGGCCGAAACTTATATAATATCCTACTCCATATTGTTCGAAGGCACATTTTTTTTAAAGAATTACTATTTTTACAACCTATCACATAACTACAAAATTATTAAAAACCCGTTTAATATATTTACGTAGGTTGAATTTAGGTCTTTTTCATTTAAGACAATGAAAAACCGATGCAAATAATATAAAGGTGATGTTAAACTTCATGACCAATATAGTAAGATGTGATTTAGAATCAATTGTCCTTTTTTCGAGTACTAAACAGTCGGAAAAATCTAATATTTATAAAATAAACCAGTAGTTATGCAATTGATCATGAAGTTTATGGCTACCTCTGTGAAGGCTTCTTTAAATTGATATCGCTATTGCTTCGTTAACATTGTAGTATATATACAATAACTTTAAGTATTATAGACATTTTATTTTTTGGTTATAATCACATTGAACTATGGAAGATATATTGTTTATTATCTAAGCTCCGCTCAGACCACAGTCTGCATTTTAAATAGTCATTAAGTAAATTATAATGTACCACAAAATAAATTTTAATGCAGATACAATGAAGTATAAATTGTGAATCCATTTTTCTATATTAGTTTTTTTAACTATTCAACATTTCGGAATTCTATAAAACACTATGAGGAGCCCCAATACAGCGGGTAGTCGCACGTCACGGGTTCATAAACGCGCCGCCCTCCGCCCTCCACCCTCCGCCGCTCAATTTTCCGGCGCCACGCGCGACGAGAGCCGCGGTGATCGAAGCGGAGAGCGGCGAATCTCGGGCTATTTCAGTCTTTTGAAGCCAGCCCCATCGTGTCCCAACTTCAGTTCCTCATACAGCGTAGGGTCCACCTCCCTTGCGGCAGGAATCGCCGTGCTAGGGTTCTGCAATGTTTCTTGCCTCCATGCAGTACTATTGGAGACACTGTTAGCGACTCCATTTCCCCCGTTTGAGTTTCCGTTGGGCACCGTACCCTATAACAAAAGTTTAATGTAAAAGGCGCCAGGAGTTTTCATTCACTTCACACTTTGAAATTGAATTTTGCTGGAACGCAACTTTTCAATAGCTTAGAAAATCTCAGTTTATGCGAAAAATAAATCTATTTGATAAAATAACTCACATTTACGATAGTGTCTGGATTTGGTTCTCTCAAATAGCTCGGATTTTCAAAAGCGACTCCACCCTGAGCTTTAAGCCTTAGATTCTGAAAAATAAGCATAAAAGTCATAGTAAATGGGTCAGTGATGGTCGACTAGAAAACCTTACTTAGGTTTTAGTTTTAGCTAGTCGACATTATTACAAGTTAATGAGGACATTTAGGACATTATTACAAGTTAATTGTATACTTAACTAATATTTAATAAAAAAATATTTTATGAACGTTGATTCATTATGACACGATATTATTTAAAGATGAAAGTGAAATATGACGAGTACTTACTTTTAATTTTAGTTATATTTTATTTATTATATGAGAATATCGTGAATGTTTCGCTTTTATATAAATGATAAAAACTGCGAAAGCCTTGATACCTTTCTATGTCTGTAGTAGAAGCCGGCAGCCAGTAGGATAGCTGCCACAAGGATGCAGGCAACCGCCACGCCCACAGCGGAGGCTGTGCTAGAGCCACTAACTGGAGCTGCAGCGGCACCGGTTTCTTGTCCGGCCGTCGTAAACATTATTGACTGGCTGAGAGATGACGTTCCTGCAGACATTTATTTATGGTATAGCGGACAACGGCACAGATGAGTCTCTTATATGTTATCAGAGAACACCGTCGCCCATGGACAACCGCGGCACAGTCCGCGCTTTGGTTTTGTTTCCCGCTCGTTACCCCGCTTAAGCGCATAATTACAAAGGGTAATTTTGATTTATATAAACGCTATTTGACGTGTGGAATGCTTCATGTCATACTGCATATTGGGAGAGAAGAAAGTTGGAAGTTAATTGTTATAACTGTATCTGCTATTTTATAGTGTAGCGGACAACGGAGCAGGTAGGTTTTCTATGTGGTAAGAGAACACCGTCGTCCATGAACAACCGCGCCACACTCCGCGCATTGGTTGTGTTGCCGGTTAAACGACATTTTAAGGGTTTCGCATATCCTCACTCACTCAGCGAAATATAGCAGAGGCACCGTTTCTAGTTCAACTACAATTTCACGTTGAGTATTCTGTGAGGCCGTGAGGCCGAAATGATATTTCGGACGAACCGGCCTCGTTAGTGCGTCCACATATGTTTCAGCATGACTCGCCCACGGCTCAAAAAGGCTCTTCGTACTTACCAGCGTCATTAGCTGATTTGACGACGCATTCATATTTGATATCGTCCTGAAGTCCAGTGAGCACGACGCTCGTCTCACTGGTGTCCAACTTCTCCGGCACTTTGGCGCCAAATGCCCGCCAGAACACCCGGTACAAGTACACAGTCTGTGGATTCTTCACTGGCGCTTCCCAACTATGTCATATATCATAACTAAATATTAACAATGTACAAAATATTGATACACGCACTTTAAACAGAGTCTACTTATGAAATTTGTTAAAGTAAATAATTTGTTTGGGATGTTATTTTAGGTTAGGTATAAGTTTTTTTATGAAAACAGGGAGGCGAACGAGTAGCAGGCTCATGCTGTTGGGCTGCGGGTGCGTTGCCGGCCTTTAAGGCCTTTAATGCTATTTTTAAAAGGTCTTTAAGTCGTGTTTGGTTGATATAAATTAGGAATTTAAATCTATTCTTAAATATTAACCGATTATATTACAAATTCTTTTTTAATTTATACAAAATATGAATTTACTTTATAACAAAACTTAGTATGTATTTTTTTAGTTTGTTATATTTATATATTATTTTTATATCATCCATAATCTGTCATTATATCATATCTCTTTTAAAATATCACATTTTCAATAAAGAAAAACCCTCCATTACCTTAATAGTACCGCATGTGGTGTAGGCGCTACATGCGCCTTCAAGTTCCGTGGTGGTCCAGGTAGTTTGGCTCCCGAGTCCCGGAAACAGGCCAGAGCACGGCGAGCGTGTTGCAGAGCGCAAGAACGGGACACGGGTCCACCTCGACATAGCTCTAGACAATTTCTTGGCACACCCCACGACGCACAGCAGCTACGATGATCTAGACGATATCGTTAATTTCAAAATCTTCAACACTACCACACTTATGTATGTAAAATTATGTATGCAACTATTTACTAATATCGTTAAAGTAATTAGTGATTAGTATGTGTATAGCTTTGGCAATAACTACAGGGTTTGTAGAGTAGCCATACTTGTATATAAACTAAGTAGATTTTATTTGTTTCTACTGAATTTAAACAAATTTAAAGCCTAAAGTTTTTTAATCAAATTTATAAAAAGAAAAATAAATCTTTTCAGATACAGGACCAAATATATATACGATTTTCTTTTCATTCATCCAGCTACAAAATCGTTCTGATCGTTTGTAATGAGAACAAATTTTACTCGAGTCTCAGATTTGTTTCAATTCAATTTGAAATATTCATAAAAGACAGGAAGAAGTAGGAATTTCCTTTCCGCTACGAAAATGAAATATCAATAAGTTCACACTTGTTCAAATACGAAACGTTGGCTGCGGTTTGCGACTTTTCGATATTGTCCACTTTGCCGGCAAATTGTCACGTTCAGAGAGTAGAGAACTGTTCAGACATTCAATAACAGATACGTAATTTTTTAATACAGTTCCATGAACGAATTTAAATTATCCTTGTAGTGTTCAAATATTTCATGGAAATTGTGAAACATAGAGCCCAATTTCTTCAATTAAGAAATTCTTTAATAACTCTTGAAAAATTGCTTCTAAATAAACGTACACTTTTACAACTTATTTTTAATTAAATTCATTGAAACCTCGTTTATTACACAATTTGGGTTTTATAAAATTTGATTTAAAAGAAAAACATATCCTATAAAGCTATCATTGGACAGTTAAAAGTTATATTAACAATTTTTTAAACATACTGTATTACTCGATTATTACATACCTCTTAATTATTAAATAATAGAACGCTTACCAGACCCATCCGCGGCGCACTTCATCAACTTGTCAAAGTCGTTGATGCATTCGGGTCGGTCCATGATGTTGTCCATATCAAGATGGAAGCTGCAAGCGTCTATGCACGACGAAGATACGTTCATCTGTACGATAAATATACGTATTTCATATAATTTATAAGATCTAGTATCTTATTTAATTCACCTTTAACCTATAAATGTTGGAACGGTATTTTTCTACTTTATACAGAGTACTTAGATTAAAGAAATATAACATCTAACAGAAAATTTCAACTAACTATTACAGTAAATTTTTGAATATAAATATTGTGTCTATAAAACATTTCTTCATAATCTAATCTAAAAAGCACTGGCCATTGAATTCAAAGAAAGCTTATTATTATAAGAGCAAACGTTCACAATTTACAATAAAATGCCGAACTTTATAAATTTCAAAATTCTCTGCAAATAAACTCTTTGAAATTTCAACGTCAGCTCAAAGTATTCCAACTTTTAACCCTCGAAACAATTTTGAATAGAACGATAGCAAGTATCAAAGTAAATTGAGGACTTACAATACGCAGATCTACAGAAGGGATTACGCAAACGGAGTGAGAATGTTGCGCAATTATTTTTATGAACTTTTCAAAGTGTTTCTTACTTCAGACTTCTAATAATTTGTTAATGGTTGTGCTGTTCACGATAAACTTAATGACGATAATAGAGCATATCAAAATAAAATGACTGCAGAACTATTTTTATAATACATTATTACATTTTTAATTGTTAACATATTATATAGACCGCATTAATTTTATTTAATATAAATTTTACATACTGAAAATTTAATAGTTAAGAACTAACCTCGGTACAGCACTCCGTAACATTATGATGCGGCAAGTTTGACCGTAATCTCACTGAAACAGGTCTAAGAGTCTTTCCAAAAGCGTTCTCAGCGTGACAGTAGTAGTCACCCTCATCAGCTTCACTTATCTTCTTGATTATGAGCCTCATTGTGTACTTGGTTTGTTCCTAGACAAAGATTTATAAATTAGAAGAAACATCAGTTGAAGTAGCATAGTAGCTTCAGTTTTTAATAAAACGCATAAAATTATTAAATAAAGTCCAAGATTATATAAGAAATTCATCTATGTGTCTAGGTGGTTGGTTATCCGGTTATTTAAATAGGTCGAAAAAATAATTTCTATTATTTCATTTTTAAATTGTCTCTAAATATTTTGGTAGAAAAGATATCAGGATATATTACGATTGATAGATTCTTTATTAGTTTATATTTGAAAACTTCACAAGAACAATATTAATGAAACATTCAATATTTATCAATTACGAAGCTTATAAAACCTTCATTTACCCAAAACTCAATGGAGGCAATTAATAAAACAAAAACATTTCTATTAAAATGAACAATGAATAAAGATGAGGCTAGATCGAATATTCCAATATCGCATAAACTAAGCCTTACCCGCTAGTGCCTACAATAATTAAATCTTTTGAAACAGATTTTATATCGGAATTTAATGAATAAAGATTTAATATTTATAGAACCTGTAACAATCCAACTCGATTAAATTTAAAGAACTTTATTTGTAAACTCAATCCTATAATGATAGTTCTTAATAGATATGCACAAATTAAATATATATACTAAGAATAAACTTATTTCCTTTACGTAACATGCAGATACTAAGGGAAGCTTATCTATATATAATGTTGTGTGAATAGTGAACGAGTATAATTTGCATATTTAGTTTGCAACGAGGTATCGCTAGACCGAATCACGTTTAGGCGGACATAATTATGAAAGATAATTTGGCTTGAATTTTGTACGTATAAGCGGGTAGAAATTCTATACTAAGACGTAATATAACAATGGATAATTGATATTTAAACTAATATAATCAGCATTTACTACATACCTTGAATACTAAGTACTATAAGGTTCTGGTCGTAGTTGTTCAAATGTTTAATTTAGAAAAAACAAATAGATTTAAAGAACAATAGCAAAAAATACCTCAGGATCAGGTAAGAGTTGTATGTTGTAATTCGGGCCATCGATAACTGGTTTCCTGCCATTGGGGTCTCTCCAGAAGGCTATGGTAGGCTTAGGAAGTGCCTCCACTCGACATTCTAGAATTACAGAATCTCCAGCTGCCGCCATTGTTATTCCGGAAGCTTGTATTGTTGGCACATCTGTAACAAACATGTGTTGAAAAACCGCATTACCCTAAAAAAACGTTCCCCCTAGTGTAAACAAAGATCCCAGTCTCATGTTAAGATCGCGTTAACTAGTTCATAGCGTGACAAATTATGTGACTTACGTGATATGTTAATCTTGCGTGAAGCCTGCATTGGCGTGCCGTAGCCATTGTCCGCGTAGCATGAAATCTGGTCCATGTCACGTGTCACATTGTGAATCACTGTTACCATGTGACGTGTCACCTCTTGACGGACCAGTCGACCTATTAAATCAATTAGAATCCTTTTATCAGCCTTTGATACCGTTCTGTTTATGATATACTTAAATTTTTCACCCAAGTGATATCACGGGCTCACAGAATACTCAACGTGAAACGGTACTTGCACTTTGTTTCGCTGAGTGATTGAGGAAATCGGATGCCTTTAAAAAAATGTCGCTTGAGTTGCGTAAAAAGCCGGCAACGCACGGAGTGTGGCGCGGTTGTCAACGGGCGACGGTGTTCTCTTACAATATAACCCACCTGACTGACTGACTGACCCACCTGATCCGTTGTCTGCTATACTATATATGTATATGTAAAAGTTTTCGTTGAATTATTAAACATCTGAAAACGCCTACTTGACTTACCTATAATAAAAAAATATAAGTCTAAGTTGAGATATGAAAATTATAATAAAAATTAAAGTAGCAATTTCAGAATAAATTGATTTTATTTTTAATATAGTGAAATAAAATATTAAGGTAAATAACAACTTAAATGTCTTGAAATTTAGTTAAAGATTTAAAAATTTTAATCACAATTGTTTAATTAGAAGCTTTGTGAGACTGAAAATCTTAATAATACAATCCGGCTTAGATGAGGAGTGTCTCGAAATGAGAGCTGTATTTTGTGTCTCTAAATTGTATTCTATTTTTTAATTACATATAGAGACAGCCTCTATCTAATGAATTGTTAACACAAAGCATACTTATAATGATAGACTCTAAAAATAGACTAAGAAGGAAATTTATTGTTTCTAGTTATGAATGACTAAAATGTGTTCACAATTTTAAGAATAAAATTATAAAATGAAAATCAAGACAATTGATAGCTGAACTACGCATAATTCTGGTATTATAGAAATTCATAATTTATGTAAATATATGTAATATAATGTCTCTAAAACCGCCTTTTGAAAAGTCATAATCGAAGATTACCTAAACTTACCTGATATGTACAATGATATGGTGGGCGTCGGTGTTCCCATCGCGATGCAAAGAATGGTCATACTAGACCCTTCTACTACCAAGTTTACTGGATTTATTGTTGGTGGCTGCAACAACAAACAGGACTTATGTTCCTTATTCATTTAATATAACAGGCTTATGAGGCCTTAATTCTTCTTACTGCACGACAAATGAACCATTAGGAGACTCATGATCTCATTAAAATTTTATTTAATTATCTCTCGTTACTTTAAGACTGTAATAAGTTCTACACTGGTAAAAGTTTCCGCTTAGCTTTGTGTTTCGTGCATGTAATATTTAATGCATTATACGGTGAAGTTTCTATATCCGAAACTCGGTAGTAACAAAAGATTCAGTATCTAGATAGAGTGAACTATAAATAATTTATTATATAAATTTTACCAGTGGAACTGTTGCTTGAATGTTTGACTTCAGTTACATATTTTAATTCTTAAAGGACTTTAAACTGTAAATTTATTCAATTTTCCATTAATGAAACCACTGCTATTAATTGTGCCGTTACTCCATTAATTTATTACATTAAGTTAATATCTTAAAACCACTGATACGCGCCGATGAGCAATTATTTCATTAAAACAGCGCTCATTACTACTTACCGCGCAATAATTAATGATCGTTATAATTTTAAGATTAAATTGCCTCAATTTGTTATAGATTTAATAGAATCCTTTAGTTTAGCTTAATAATTCAAATAGTTAAAATTATTTGGTTTGAATTTAAAACTTGAAGGTTGTTTAGGTGATTTTCGCCGTTAGAATTTAACCAAAATGAATAAGACTTTATAAATTTAAATCTTATATGAAGCAGAAGAAATAGTCCATTTTATTTACCTCAACAAAGGCTGGATAAGCAGGATCCGTCCAGGCCAACAAGGTTTCCGAAGGCAGCGAATCACCAGTCGCTGCGTGAGCTTTCACCCAGACGATATACTGAGTGTTTGGTGTCAGCTTTTCAAGTGTATGGGCGGGAACAGTTGTGGCAATCTTCGTTACATTACCCGCACCGAGTTGTGTTGGTGATTTATAGAACAGACTAGTGTAGAAAGAAAAATATTATAATTTTTTTTTTAATTGTAGTTATGTTTAAATGAAAATCATAATATAGCAAAATAGATTTCTTAGAATTAACGTTACAAAAATAAAATGAATTAAAATAAACAGAAAAAGAATATTTTTTTTTTATAAATTTACCCTTATAAGTAATATACATATTGAAAATATTTTTTAATATTGAGAAAATATTCACCTAAAATAGTGTCTGTACTTAATCATTAAAAATTAAAAGGTATTTTGGATTTTTAAATGTTGATAAAGTATTTACAATCACAGGTCTATCATAAAATAGCCGAGTCAGCCGCGTACAATGATTGAATTAGTGAGACTTTTATTATGGCCATGTGATGCACTCTAGTCTCTAATAAAGTATAGGTAATCACATAATTACTGTCAGAAATAATGTATACTCTATATCATTAATGAAGCCTGTGCCATATTATACTTTTTAAGCAATTATTATAACTATATAATAGATATATTATATATAAGAATTTTATTCGGATTATTATTTTAAATAAAAAGGATTTTTTTATCGTATAGCGGACAACGGAACAGGTGGGTCTACTATATGGTAGTACTATATGGGAGATGAGTGATATTACTTCGGACGACTCTGCCCAATTGTGCGACCGCATATGCTTCAACATTGCTCTCCTACGGGTAAAATAATTAAGTTTTCGTTTTACTCTTCAAAAACAAGGTAAATAATATTCTTGACTCATATAAATTTTTAAGATACTATTCAATTCGAACTTAAAATATAAAAATGATCTCGAGAGCGAACAAAGGTTTTATGAATTGAATAAAACTCGGGTAAGAATTTTACGGTGTCAGTAAAAAGTTATACTTCTGAAAAATTATAAGCATAGAAGTTATTAATTTTTAATTTCAGTTGGGAATAATATATTCTCCAGTACTTTGCCGCTTTCATTAGGTTCCCAGTGATTCGGTAGGTAGGTAACGTGCTGGTTCTATTCATGAGTCTAGTGCAACGGCAATTTTTCAATGAAAGAACATAAATGTAACTGGCAAAATATTTGATAGGTAAAAAATTGGAAAGCTGTCAATACTATAAAGTTTGAGAGTTTTTAACAACGGCTATGGGTGGTCTTCAATTTTTCATATGCACATAATTTATGCTTACATTATCAGACAATACTTTACCTAAGTCACGTAACTTACGGTAAAAACCAACTTTATAAATGTCGTTTTTTAAAAACATTAATTACTACAAATAAAATAAAGTCGTAACAGATTAAATGCGGAATGAATATTTATTTGTAAAAAAATTATACGTTTGTTTTTCTTCATTAATTTGTTTTGCAATATTTTATGGACAGTTTTATTTTACGCTGGCATTACAATTTGTTCAATAATGTATACTTACGTATATGTAATTTTTTCATCTGGCTGCGAAAACAGTGGTTGCTGCCAGCTCAGGGTGAGCCAAGTTGCCGAGTGAGAGGAGACAGAGAGCGAGTGTGGCGGAGACGGGATACCGGACACTTCCTTGTTTTCGACATCTATACATACGAGCAACGATTCAAACAGGTTTTTTATTTTTTTATGGTATAGCGGATAAACGAGAAGGTGGATCTCCTATATGGTAAGAGAATGCCACCCATGGACAACCGCGCAATAATCCGTGCTTTGATTCTGTTGCCGGCTTTTTCGGCACTTAAGCGGCATTTTAAAGGCCTCCAATATGAGGAAATCGGAGACCACTCAGCGTGAAATGGTAGTTGTACTTGAAACGGTACTTCTACTGCGTTTCACTGTGTAATCAGTGGGCACCTGGGATACCAAGTGCTCACAGTGCTCTCAGTTTCAGTGTATTCGAAGTAATAACTTCGGACGAGTTCCATTAGTGCGACATTATAACTACACCATGGCCCTCCCACGAGTGAAGATTTATAATGTGAATGTGGCCTGTGTGTAGCAAAAATGGTTTATAATATTATAAATAGTTATTTTCATATCAGTTATGGAGTTCCATATTAAGTAAAAATGTCTTTTATTTAATATGTTGATTCTTTGAATGTTTTGTCACATTGGGCTTCGGGCAAAAATTAACACACAGATCTGCGCGGGCCACAGATCCCGAAGATAATCATAAAAAAATAAACAAACTAGCCCCTTTTTTAACTCCAAAATCTTGCGAAAAATAGACAAAGAAATGATAAATTCCTTTTTGTTTTTTTTTAAGGTTCATTTACTATACTTCAAAAGTATTGTGTTTGATTGTTTCATCATAAACTATAAGATCTTACGAATCATAACATGTCCGAATGTATTTTCCAATCTTATGAAATAAAATGGAAAAAAATATTCCTGAATCTATTTCCAATTTTTCTAGAGATTTAGAATTATTATATAACATATTACAGAACAGAAGATGTACTAACTTGAATATTTGTAGAAATATTGAATAAACATTGTAATAGTTGTAAGATATTGAAAATTATTCATCATACAATTATAAAATAACTCGATAATCATTTATCTAAATAACAATTTAATACTCAACACGAAACGATAGACGAACGGAAAATTTTACCTTCAGTGATGTTCAGTAACAGCATACTAGAGGGTAGCGATGTGCCATATTCATTCGCTCCTACGACGAACATATGATAGGTGCTGTTGCTCTCGAGACCTTCCAGCCGCACTTTTGTGTCCGTAACGTTCATTTTCTAAAAAAAAAGAAAATTATAGTTAGCATTATTACAATTTCTTTAAAATAATATAGCTTATAACGGAACAGGTAGGTCTTCTATATGGTAAGAGAACACCGCTGCCCGTGCTAACCGCGTCACAGTCCGCCCATTGCCGGCTTTTTACGCCACTCAAGCGGCGTTTTAAGGACCACTGATATCCTCACTCACTCAGCGAAGCACAGTACAAGTACCGTTTCACGTAGAGTATTCTGTGAGCCTGTGGTATCACTTCGGACGAGCCGGCCCAATTAGTGCGTCCACATATGCTTCAGCATGGCTCTTTCATAGGTATATAACAATTAAATATTTAATTTATTGTCAATTTTTTATATTAAAATAACGACATTTTACAAAGTCGAATTAATATGAAACTAAATATGTGTACATCCACAAAAACGAAAGAAACATATGAGAAATAGCATTACAGCGATGAAAAGAAATAAACATCTAAGATAAAATAAGTAGATTACTAAAATCTAAGAATGAAAACAACATTTTACGAACAATACAACACTTCTCCATTTGTATAGAATAATTAGTACCTACTCCTCTGCGAAATTGTGAAAATATTATTTTATAAGATGTAATATTCCTTCTATTTTTAGTAATAAAAAATTTCGTAACTGTTATCTCAGAGGATTGAAATGAGTTTCATAAATTAATAATTAAAGATTCAATTGAAATTCTAATTTTTATAATTACGAATATTAATCTCATTCTAATATAATATAGCCTGCATCACGGCAATCAATTATCAGCTGAAACTGTTCTCTTTAAGTGTGTAGTACTAATCAAATGATTATAATATGATAGAAACGAGAAAGATATTTTTTTCGTTTAAAATGTTTCAATAACGTTCCGAATATACAGAGTATAAGCATGCCGAGTGATGAATTTAAAACCGAAACAATCCCTCATAACTCATTCATATAAAGGTTCTGTAACGTCAAAACTAGCCTGAAATTAAAAGGATATTCAATAGCAAGTGAAACAATGGCCGAACGAGTGTAACAAAAACGTAGGAAAAGTTGCTTCTATTCGGCAAAATCCGGCTTATATTTTCATTGTGAAGACTATTGTCCATCTAGATCGAATTGCCCGATCTTTGTCGGTCGCAATAAAGGCACTAGCGTCTGAATTTAACGCCATACTGCGTATATTGAAACTTTTGTAAGAATCAATCACGTTTTCAATATTGCTACATTCTAGCTGGGAATTCGGGTATTAAAGAATGTTTGTCGTAAATATATACATACAAATACAATATAGCACAAGGAGATAACCTATCTTGTATTTCATCTGTTTTTATGTTACGTAGGATAACTTTTAATGCTATTTAGGAGCGCCATTTATGTTTGTTCTTATTTTGAACTAAGCATTTATGGATATATATTTACATAGTCATTACAAAACTATTTATAAATATGCACTGTTTACTAAATATAAGCATTTTGATTCGTTTTCTTACCAAATAAGATATATATTTTAAGACAACCATTGTACATGTTCACGTGTTTGAAAATACAATACACTGAAGAAGTAATAACTCATATAGAATATAAATATATTACTCAAATACAATTACTTACTGTGTCTAACTGTAGAGTGTTATAATAGTAGGGCTGCGAATTGTTGTCCACTTTCTGCCAGTGTACTACATAGTAGGTTGCATTAGCACCGTCCTGTGGCGCTGACCAGTCCAGGAAAAGTTTGTCATGGTTCACCACTGCGTGTAGTTCCCGGGGAGGCCCAGGTAGAACACCAGTTCCTAAGAAAAAACGTCGTATGAAATGGGAAATAAAGCTCTCTTTCACTTTTATATTTTATATAGTTAGTAAATAAATATAAAAAATATGTTTTAAATTAGTAAAATTTAATACCGTCTTTTATAATTGTTTCTATGCGGCCCTATTTATATTACCTCAATATTAAATCCTTGTCCATGTTGCTCAAGCTTAGTTTAAGTCAATTTTAAATAATATTCATCTTAAACGTTTATGAAGGACTGTTAACTACCTTCCTCGAAGCACTGCACAATGTTGCCAATATAGGAAACGCAAGTGTTGACGCTGCCGCGGTAGGCGCCTGCGCAGACTCCGCGGCAAGATAGCGGCACTCCGCGTCGCGCGCAACACGCTTCATGGTTGCGACCTACACAAACAATTGTTTATATTGCGTTATTATCTTTTTATATTTAGCACATATTTATAGAATATATTTGGGCGTCTTTGGGGGAGGCCTATGTCCAGCAGTGGACTTGAATAGGCTGATGATGATGATTCAGTACGTGGAAGAACAGTCTTCAGTGCGATTCTGGCATGAAATATTTCAGTTCAATAGGCGTTAAATGTTATGTTATGTATCGTAAACAACTTTATTCAAGCATATGTTAGTTATCACGGTGAGATTCGTCAATTTCTATAGCTCTATATTTAGAAAAGTTCATAAAATAATAATTTTGGAAAGTATAAATTATTTGTTCTCAAACTCTCAGAGTGATAGAAAAGTGTATTCACCTTAAATCTATAAATTAATATAATATTTCCTAAAATCCTTTCTCCTGTATATTTATAATAGCAACACAAACCTCCAGCTCCACAACGCAGAAGTTTGTGGAATTCCTGCGCACATAGCGGCGCCAGTTTACGAAGGTCGGACATCCTGGCATCGTACGAACAAAGTGGCATACAGACAGTAGCTACCTGCACCTTCTCACAACATTCTGTCATGTTGTACGAATTTGCTATCTCCTCTTCTTCTTCTATCGCCTATATAGAGTATAAGAATATAATTTAAAAACAAAAGAAATCGATTGACACAAAGATGTGTGTACACTGTTTAAATAATATTAAATTTTTATACCTCATAAATATAATGTAATATTATAATTTTTATTTTTAATAATACATCAAAACAAAGTCAAATTCTTTGAACAACATTGACGCGACATTGTAAAAAATACTAACTTGACTCTGTGTCCTAAAGATTAGTCTTGGAGAGGCTTCACCTACTCCATGTTCATTGACAGCTTCCACATAAATCTCGTAGTCTGTATTTGATTCCAAATCTTCCAAGATGAAAGGCGACTGAGTCTATCAATTACAAAAGTATATTATTATCTAATATATAAAATTTCATTAATATTAAGGCAAAACACCCGCCATGATTGGGGGAGGTCTATTTCCAGCAGTGGACTTAATAGCCTGATGATGATGATATAAAATTTCCATATCTCAATGTCAGTTACCGTACTCCTCTGAAACGGCTTTACCGATTTTTACCAAAAATTATATTCGTATTGAGTAGGTCTGAGAATCGGCTACTATCTATTTTTCATCCCTCTAAGTGATAAAGGTGATTCACCCCAATAATTATTTTTTATTTCTATTTTTTTGTTATTCGGCATGTAAAAATACATCTACATATATAAAAATGAAACCCGTTATCCGTTGTCATCGCATCACGCGTGAACGGCTGAACCGATTCCAATTATTCTTTTTTCTTGTGTTTAGTATTGTCAGGAGAAGGTTCTTATGAAAAAATATAAAGAAAATCTCTAAAAGAAAAAACACGCGTTACGAATGTCAACGTCATTCAATTTAAAACAAAAAATCTGTGGTAACACATTCATAACCACGCTAACAATAAGTTTATTAAGTTTATGATAAAGTTTGTAAATTTTACATGTTATTTTCAGTTGGATTTTCGTTTTTAACAATGGCACCAACCAGACGTACAAACTTAGGCCGCAGAACTCGAAGTACGGCAAGTCAAAGAAATATAAGAGCAAATCAAACT
>DWCF01004815.1:0-15516 GCA_018230265.1 Delias oraia | reverse complement strand
AAGAAACACAACCAATGCGCGGACTGTGGCACGGTTGGTCATGGGCGGCGGTGTTCTCTTACCATGTAGGAGTCCCAACTGCTCCATTGTCTTGTTACTATAGAATAAAAAAATAATAATCAAGTCAGGCTGCGCTGTCCTTCGTCAGAGGCCGGACAAGCCGCGCCACTCGCCAGCAGTTATACAGACAGCGATTGTTTAATTCAATTTTTATATATTATATAAATATAAATAAATTATTAAAAGTGCCGCTTAACTGGCTTAAAAATCCGGCAAGACAACAAATGCGCGGACTGCGGCGCGGTTGTCCATGAGCGGCGGTGTTCTCTTACCATATAGGAGACCCACTTGCTATGATGTCAGCTATACTAAAAAAATCATATAATCATCAATTCCAGGTAATATGAGATTAATAAGCGAATGGGTTTATTACCTAATCATTAATATGTGAGAGAGATCTTTAAGATATTATGGAAGAGATAAGGAGTTCCCTATATAGTCAAAGTCAGTTGGGCCTCATACGAGTGTGAAGCATTCAATAGCATTTGTGCAAGAGGATAGAAAAATCACTTGACAAAGATAAGATAAGGTGTGCATTTATGGGGAATATTAATTAACAATGTCAGCCTTAGTGCAAAATGAAGTTACTCAAAGCGGAAATGAAGATTATCGCCAATATAACGATCTTCATGGAAATTAATTTACGACACAATTTGAGCTCTATTTGTTGTTACTCTAATATAAAGGCACCAAAAAACTCTAATATAAAGGCAGGAATATATATATATATACAGTAGAGGCACTGTTACAAGTACAACTACCATAATTTCACTTTGACTATTCTGTGAGCCCGTGGTATCACTTCGGACGAGCCGGCCCAATTACTTTGTTCGCACATGCTTCAGCGCGGCACTCCTACGGGTGTGATAGTATCAAGACTCTCACTCGGCCACTGTCAAGCCCTTCCAGAGACCGAATAATTACAAATTAAATTATAATTTATAACTGTCCGGTGCGGATTTGGAATCCGATACCTTCATAGTAGAGCTGTTAAACCACAGCTACGACGCTCTCATAAATTGAAGTTGTTCATTTGAGATCCAACCGTATAACATAATAATATCGCGAGTACGTGCGCCGAGTTTTCACGACGAGCACACAGCACTCGTTGGCGAGGCGTGCGCGAGCGCATCATTTCCTTTCGTTGCGTTTCGAATAAAACAGTGTCCATAAATAAGCCACGAGAATTATTCGGAGGTTTGAACATTTCGCAATAAAAAGTGTGTACATTTAACACTATGACAAAACTGTGAAAAAAATAAATTATTCAGTGAGTATTACTATTACAAATCTTTTTGATTAAATTTTAAAAAATAATTAATAAATAAATGATACAAAATGTTTACTAAATTTGTTTGATATAGTATGACAATAATATGTATTTTTTATTTAAAAAAAAAGAAACTTTATACGTATTATTTATTCGTCTGCGTAAGCTACTGCTTACATTAATTTAAATTAAAGCAGTGCTTGTAGAACTTCTTTCCAGTTACAGTTTTTATTTTTTAAGATTAACTTTCCGAAGATAAAACAAATATTTTACCTCATTTTAATAGGTTACACAAGTAAGTATATCAGCAAACATCCGGTCCGGCTGAGAGCAAACTAACTTCCGATCGGCAGCATTTTTTTTAACACAATAGATTTTGAGAAAATTTGTCGACATAATAATAAATATTACCCAGACCGACAACTTTTTCTGTACGTAATTGCAATCATTTTGGGTACGCACATAAATTTTGGATAATCCCTATCATCTTCATCGTATCGTAGATTCGGGGTAAAAATAATTGTTCAGTTATTTTTTATTTTTTTATAAACGTTTTTAGTTTTTTTCCTTTTGTTTGTTATTGTAATTACCTATATGGATCTGTGTGTCTGATATAAAAATCAATAAATTATCATCTTTTTCGCTAGGCGGCGAATAGGAGGCTAGAAGAATTGATAAGTATCGCGAGTAAATGAAAGCGATGGCACAATCCAAGCTGACAGCGGCCCTGCCTGCGCTGGCCACGACTTCTACAAATCCAGTAATACTAGTTAACGCTGCACTTTTCTAATTCATCTTTATTTACAACTGTTTTGTTAATTTTGTAAACAGAAGGATCTTCTTTTATTATATATTGGACAGTAGATCTTCACCGCCCATGAGTAATCACAGTACAGCCCACGTTTTAATTGTGTTGCTGGCACGGCGTTTAACTCCAGTAACTTCAACCACTTCGCGAAATATAGTATAAATACTATTTCATGCTAGTTTTCTATGAGCTATCCTAATACGGTATCAATCTGAACGTGTCAAGTGAGTGGGTCAACATGACAATATGTAAAGACAGTGTTAAATCGCGCGGCCTCTGTTGAGCCCTTCCATATATTAAATAGAATAGAAATTAAATGATAAATTCTATTCCGACCGGGAATCGAACTCGGCACTCATTACGTCACGGTAGCTTATAAGTTAGCTCGATGACGAAGGTCTTCAACAATTCCAAAGATGAGTGCGTTCAAAAATTTTATTAATTCATTAATATGTTGGTATAAATTTAAGAAATCCTATCTCCAACATTATTATATTGAGTGAGTGGATTTTAAACTTCCAAAGGTTACGAGCTATCCAATCGAGAAGCAGGAACCTTTAATCTATTCATATTCTGGTTTTAATCTAAATATTTTATTTTTGTCTCATAAAACAAAGTTTTTCGATACCTAAGCATATAAATTAATGTGCTTACAAAATAAATATAAATTTAAATAGCTGTACTGGAAAAAAACAACCATATTGATGTAATAATACATATTTTGATTCACTCGTCTTATATTAAAAAATTATTTGATTTAAGTGGAGCGATTAGTAAACCAATTTGACAAGCTCTTCAGCTGTCTGATATTTGGTTAGTTCTAGTATTGGCAAAACAAAAACATCTCTCTTTCAAAATAAAATCCGACCCGTGTAAACAAAATGTGACCGAAAGTTCTGCTACGCGAGTACACCAAATAAACAATTCTGATTAATTGGAATTATATCAAACAACGATGATTCATCGTTGTCATTATGCATTCATTGTAAATTTTAATTATCATCTCTCTATTCGGAGGAAAATTGGACAGTACTGGGCATCCAAAGATTAGCAAAACTGTTACCATTATAGTAACGAAAATTAAATAACTAATATGAATATACCGTTTCACAATAAAATATAATAAACTGGGATACTTGGTCCGTCGACGCATCCACGACGCGTGGTCGGTCGCGGATGCGTTGATGGCCGAAAGCTCCTCACTCTCTCGCTGAAGTGCATTCGTCAATTGTACGACAAACACATTCGATGAAAAAACCTTACTTATTTGAATGAAGAGTTCCTAATTAGTAGGATAAAGGTGGAAGCGTCCTATCCCTCAAACGTATCAGTGGCATTGCAAGGCTTGGGTGTCTATGGGCGGTTATCCTAGTTGAGCCTCATGCTTGTTTGCCACCGTTTTAATTGAAAAAATGGCATTGCCGTGTTCATCCGTAGGGAAAGCCAACACGGAGCGGTGTTTTTTTGACATAGCGGACGTTTCGAGCTCGATTTTACATACACTCTATCAAAGTTAGATTATGTTTTAATCGTCTTTAATTAGTATGTAATTAGTTTATTCATACGCATCTTAAATAGGTGCCATTACTCGATAGTATTCGCGGAAACCATTTTATCTCCGGTCATGAAGCGAGTCGTGTCTCAGTCGGAGATATTAAATGGCACTATTTATATAACGATATTATATATATAACTTCCTTGATAATTAAGAGTGAACTTTAAGATAATTTCAAAAACACCAAACCGTTTTTGTCAGATCATGTTAAACTCACACAAAGAGATACGTCAAACGTTGTTTCTTACATTTCTTCGTAAGATCAATTGGAACAGACTGAGAGCATGAGGCCGTCCATGAAATGCGGTAATATCTCACCATATATGCAAATATTCGCAAGAGATCTGTCAGTTGCCAGCTCTCGAGGTTGAGGACGGAGTCTGGCACTATAATCTCTAGTAAGACCGAGATATTAAGAGAGATTGAGAGGTTCTACGAGCAGCTGTATGCCTCGACTTGCAAACCTGTTGATCGAATCACTGGTGATCAAAGAGCCAAACTATCCCCACACTATTCTGAAGACATCCCGGACGTCAGCCTATGCGAGATTGGTGATGCTCTGGATCAGCTTAAGAATAATAGAGCTCCGGGTGATGACGGCATCATAACGGAAATTTTGCGAGCGGGTGGTAAACCAATACTTGTAGTCCTCCAGAGGCTTTCGATTCCGTCATCCACAATGATGTCACACCGGAGGCTTGGAGCAGAAGTATCGTGGTGTTATTCTTCAAGAAAGGTGACAACAGAGGTATCCAACCGAGAGGTATCGGATTCGAATCCCGATCCGGACAATCATAATTTATTCTGTCTCTGCAAGGGCTTGACAGTGGCTGGGAGAGTATCTCAATTCTGTCGCACCCGTGAGAGAGCCATGTTGAAGCATATGTGTACGCACTAATTGTGCCGACTCGTCCGAAGTGATACCACGGGCTCACAGAATGCTCAGCGTGAAACCGTACTTTTACTGTATTTAAAAGAGTTAGTGAGGATATCGGAGGCCCTTAAAAGTGGCGCTTAAGCGGCGTAAAAAGCCGGCAACACAACCAATGCCCGGACTGTGGCGCGGTTGTATATGGGCGGCGGTGTTCTCTTACCAAATAGGAATGCCACCTGCTCCGCTGTCCTCTATAGAATAAAAAAAATAGTGGAGGTTTATTTTATTAAATTACAGAATTTAAAAGCAATGGCTTTAGTAATGTCAAATATGTCGTCCTTGACATTTCGTAACGAGCGATAAAGGAGTTTAGCGCAGGTTTGAATTAATAATTCCTCTTTCCATGTGTTTCATGACGAAACCAACGCAAAAAACGCGTAAAAGCCGGCAACACAACCAATGTGTGGACGGTGGCGCGGTTATCCATGGGCGGCGGTGTTCTCTTGTTCATATAGCCACCCATAGACACACCTTCTCCGTTGTCAGCTATATCATAAAAAATATAATTTAACAAATTTCTAAACTATTAACGAGTAGCATAGGTGTGCTACATGCCCTCTCGGGTTAAGTGTCGAGCTATTTTAGAATAAAATTAGTATTGCATTAAAAACGAATGTACCTAATGTTGCGTTACGATGGCGTTGCATTTAAATCACGCGGCAAGCACGAGGCACTGTCATGGCCACGCACGAGGTGACATCTTGGACGTATTCCAAAAATCTTTGTTTACAGACTAAATTAACTGACACACATACGAGCTCAACAAAAACAGCATCTTCTTTTACGGTCCGCAATTTGTACGAGTTGTTGGCCAGAGCTGCGCTGTTACGGCCTCAACTTCAATTATGACTACCTTAAAGTAAATATACGTATTTAAAAAGATTATAAGAAGGAATAGATCTAAGCAACAATGTTATAATATGGGAGGAAACATTATACATATTACTGAGTGGTTGTTATTTATTAAGGCACTACATATGTTTTGAGCGGTTGTAATTATCTTTTATGACGAACTCTTATTCAGTTATAAAATGAAATGGATTCAGTGAGACATAGGATATTCGCGAAAGGACTGATGAAAAGGAAAAAAAAACTTGGAACAATGCTGTTTATGAAAGGCGACGCCTGCGGACGTAGCGGCACAATCGCCGGAATTAGACGGAACGTACTAATATTTCGTCACATCTGAACTAGCGGATTGCCCTAGCCCCGCTGAGTTCACTGTTTTCAATCGTGGATTTTTGTTATACAGCGGACAACGACATTATTACTTATATACTTTGATTGCCATTTAAGCGGTATAACTTAGTAGGCGTGGTAGCAACAGATTACAAGTACATACACACTGGTATACTAGAGATCAGTTGTCGAGCCGACTATGGTCTCACTAGCCCCTGCCACTGTCAAACCCTTCCAATAACAGAATACAATTTATAAATTAAAACGTAAGTTCTATTCAAAGAATTTCACTCGGAAGAAACAGAAAAATCTTAATACGTAGCCAGAGAACATTCAAATACACCGTTTCTCATATAAGCTACGAATTTTATTGCGATTAATAGTAAAGTAATTTGAAAGCGACGGAGCGTGATCCGAACACATTCGTTGGCACACCATTTGACATGCTTATGAATTCTTGCTTCTAATACCTTATTTACATACATAGTACTGCCAAAATCGGATATAATCCCAAGTCAAAAATTATAGGAATAATAAATATATTCAATCCTAGGTGAGCTTCTTGCTCATTTGCTTAACAGTTTTCATACAGAAAGTTATATCTTAGTCTTCAAGCCGACAAGATTTAAAGGACCACCGGCGTAACACAGCGGTAAATCGAATTTAAGTTTCATAATCAATATCATTATACAAAATTTTGTTATGTATTTTAAACTTACATAAATTAAAAAATCGTCTAAACATCAATCCAATCCGAAATAATAACTGAAAGGATAAACAAAGGAGGCGACTTTGGTAGGTAACAATGGTGAACGTAAGAGTTACGTGATCGCCGCTACACGGGGCTGCGGCCCAAGCGACGTACAACCTATTACAAAACCAGCGACAGCCATTGTGTTATATTTATAGAATAAATAAAGCTAACATATCCATGATACATGACATGTGATTACGCGGGCTCATCAGTCATCAGGGCTCAGCGTGAAACGCTACCTCCACTGTGTTTTGCTGAGTTAATGATGTCGGAGGCCCTTACAAATTCTGCTTAGACAGTGTATAGGGCCGGCAACACAACTAATGTGTGAACTGTGTCGTAGTTGTCCATCGGCGGCTGTGTTCTCTTACCATATACGCGACCCACCTGCTGCGTTATCCGATGTACTATAAAAAATATAATATATATATATAAATGAAGTAACTTGATCAAGGAAATCATACACGTTTCTACAACAAATTACCAAATAAATTACAAGAAACTTACACTTATTAATTTCAATATTATATTAAAAAATATCATACAAAGTAGAAGTGTTGTTGAAGATTTGTACGTTAACAGCTCCAGTTCCTAATAGGAATGTCTTAAATGTGTAAGCAAGCAGCATAAAATCTATTAAACCCGCCTGAGGTTTACTGTTTTTCTCAAATCGGGACGTGTTAGTTCTTAACATTGACACAAGTGTCTATTTGATCCTTTTTGAAACAAATGTCTTTGAAAGATAACATAACTATAAAATTATATAATTGCGTCGATAAATACAGTTTATTGAAGCGTTTTTGACTTCAATATGGAGGGTTAAATATAGAATCAAATATTGTACATATATCAATATTTTACAGATGATGAAAACTTCGATTTGAATGAAAACATTGTGAGGAGACGAGCGATCCTTCAGCAAACGTAAGTGGACAGTACCTCGCTAAAAATCTCAATAGCACGCACAGACACGTTTTGCCTTCGGAGTTTAAGTCTGTTGTCGCTGGTTATTGTTTAAAGAGAGACGTATTTCGAAAGCGTTATATTAAAAAATATAAAACTAACCGCCGTTTCTATGAGTACAAAAATCACGCCATCAAACTTGTTTAATTCAAATATGAAAATTATAACAATCAATTCGTTGTACTTTGCTCTCTAATAGCACCGGTCATTATAATAGACGCTGAAGCGCCTCCGAGGCTTCATTACAAAATTAAGTCAAAGCGTTTTGCCAGACGTTTCTTTGCGCACGCCTGTACTGAAGAAATAACGCGCTTTTATAATAACAGTATGTTAGTTCCTCTCGGTAGCTCACTCTAATCCCATGAAGCGCTTAATGGATTTTGAAACTCTACACTACTAACAATACAATAGATAAACACATAAACATTGATGATATAACTTCTTTTGAGGATAGCTGGTATGTCTATAAACTGTATATATTTTCACCAGTGGCAGAGCCATGCTGAAGAATATTCTGACGCACAAATTGGGCTGGCTCGTCCGAAGTAATACCACGTGCTCACAGAATACTAAGCGTGAAACGGTACTTGTACTTGTAGTTTCGCTGAGTGAGTAAGGATTTCGGAGGCCCTTAAAACGGCGTAAAAAGCCGGCAGCACAACCAATGCGCGGAGTGTAGCGTGGTTGTTCATGGGCGGCGGCGTTCTCTGATCATGTAGGAGTCCAATCTGCTCCGTTTTCCGCTATACTATTTAAAAAAATTGCGCAGAATGTGGCGCGGTTGTTCTAGGGAGGCGGTTTTCTCTTGCCATATTGCCCTTGGCCGCTATAGAATAAAAAAATGTATGACATCGTAATATAAGTCACAATCTGCTTACAGATGGTGGAACAGAATGCGGAGGGTTTCAACCTTGACGGAATACTGAGCGAGCTCGGCAGCTTCGGCAAGTATCAGCTGCTGCTGCTCTTGCTGCTGGCTTTCCGCGACTCCTTTCTGAGCATGTGTAACTTCAACTATGTGTTTACGGCCGCCGACGAGCCGTTCAGGTAAATAAAGTATATTGAATTCGAAGGCTAATGTGATGTTACAGATAACTGTAAAAATCAACCATTGTTGAGCTGATCCTGGAATCTAGATTCTGTACGCTCAGCCTTTAAAAATATGTTTATTAATATATGAGTATTGCGTGAGTTTGGCGTTGAAATAAGCAAAGAGGATTCCAAGAGTGAAGTGCAAGGAGATATCAGTCAGTCAGAGGCAGGCGCGCGTCGCGTCTCGGCGGCCGGAGCAGAGGTCAGAGCCGCGGTATCACTTGTTATTATTCACGGTTGTTACACTTTATGATTTATTATTGCTTTGGATGCGTGTACCGGAACACGTGACCGTATGTTTTCAATTCCTTTTTCAGCGAGTAATGCGCGAAATGCGGCCCTCATTCCAATATGACTCACTGCAGATTACACTTGCAGAAATACAACACACTTAATAAGCAACGTTTCTTTTGATCATTTCGAATGATCAAAACAAAAAAGCTATCTTGTTCGTTAGAGACATGAAACCAAACAGAAATGAAAGAAATCAGCTTATTAAAAGTACTTAGAAAAGAGAGCAAATTTAATTCGCTACGAGAAACTTAACAAATGAATCAGCAAATAAAATATAAAATTCGTTACACCACACAGATGCCTGAGGCCAGCCTGCGAAGCCAACTCGACTCTTTCCTGGATTTCGTTTCCTTCTACGAACGGGACAACTTGCTACAAAGCCGACAACACATCGCTCACCTGTTCGTACGACACGAATGTCGTGCCTTGCGAAGAAATTGTCTACGACAACTACAACAGCATAGTAGCCGAGGTGACTTTGGGGTCTTTTATCGAAGATGGAATGAAACAGAATCAAAATTATTGATACCTAAAGTAAACTATCGCAGAGGCACAACAAAATAATAGGAACGGGCGATGCCCCCCACGAAACGAGAGTTCATGAGCAAGGTCGCTCTAGACGCGTCTGCCTCGATGGCAAATAATAGCGCCGTGGGCAGTGCTCGGAACCAAACAAAATCGGGTCTCAATTACGTCCATGTGGCCTTTAGCAACAGTCACAATAAGACCTAAAGCTGTATCAAGTAAAGGGGAAAGTCTATAATTTCATTCAATTTTCATTACGCAGCAGTAAAGGGAGCAGGCGCGTTCCCTGTCGGCAAGAGACCACCACCGTCCATGAACGCGCCATCGGGCCTGCTCTTCCAAAGTACCTCGGGCTCACAGAAGACTAGTGTTAAACAGTGCTTATGTGTTTCGCTGAGTGAGGCCGTTAAAGTTATACCAATTGAGGTATAAAAAATTGGCAACACAACCAAAAGCACGAATGTCCATGGGCGGCGGTGATATTACTACTCACCTGTCATCTGTCACCAGTCATTACTATATATATATATATAATAATAATATAGCGGACAACGTAGCAGGTGGGTCTTCTATATGGTAAGAGAACACCACTTGTCGGCTTTGTACGCCATTTAAGGGGCATTTTTAAAGGACTCCGATGTCCTTACTCACGCAGTGAAACAGAGCAGAAGCACTGTTTCAAATACAACTTCTTTAATTTGTGTGTCAGCATATGCTTAAGCAAGGCTATCTTCTGATGGGCGCGACAGTGTAAAGACACTCGCCCAGCCACTGTCCAGCCCTTCCAGAGACCAAATAAATTATAATTGTCCGGACCGTAATTCAAACTCGGTACCTCTGGCTTCGTGGTAGACTTATTAAACCACTTAGTTACGAAGCTCTCCAGAGGCTCTCCAAAATTATATAAACAACAGCACTGCACTCTTATGACTAGAACACGTAACGTTAAGAATATTTTTATTTTTTGGCAAAACACTTACAAACTTTTCTTTACAATGTCACATGTCAAAATATTCTATCTTCTACTCTCTGACGTGCATTTGCTGTTTTCGAAAACAAGGCGAAGCACTTTAAGAAAGGAGAGTTAGTTTGTGAGCGGGTGAGGCGTTGACTATATGTTTACTTGTTGTTTGTCTCGAGCCACAATGTCTTATTGATCACGACTGTATTACACAATCAGTGCATAGAAATAACAAAATAGTGACATAATTCTCCATAATACACATGCTCATAATAGCAATTAACATTTCCACAACAACGCAACATCACAAACTACATCATTAGGATTTTATATACTATTTATGTTAGCTCTGTCCTTTTCGACATCACCCGTGGCAGAGCCATGCTGAAGCATATGCTGACGCACTATATGGGTCGCCTCGTCCGAAGTGATACCACGGGCTCACGGAATAATCAGCGTGAAACGGTTCTTGTACCGTGTTTTGCGGAGTGCGGATATTGGAGGTCAGAGGAGGCGTAAAGGGCAACAGAACCAATGCGCGGACTGTGGGGCGGTTGTTCATGGGCGGCGGTGTTCTCTTACCATATAGGAGACCCACCTGCTCCGTTGTCCGCTATAGAATGAAAAGAAAGAAATAATTCAATTTTCATAATAAATTACACAGACAAACCCTTGCAATCATAATGTTATCATGGTTTGACTCCTATCCAAAGTAAATTCCAGTTCGAGCTGGGCTGCCAGCCATGGAAGGCCACGCTCATCGGTACTGTTCACAATTTGGGGCTGGTCTTCTCCTTCGTCCTATCTGGCTTCATTTCTGACAGGTGAGTGCACACCACACGATCAAGATACCAAAAAACCCATACACATACTCTTCTGTCTAAGTGCGATTGAATTTAATTCGATTTCGTACCTGGACACATTATACAAAGTAGACGATTGCGAATTTAATACCACTCACATATGTTTGTGATAAATCTGTCCAATCTTCAATAGAACGCAAACCATCAAGAGAGTGAAACTAAGCAAAGCCACATTTCAGATATTCAACAGGTGGGCGTCTTTGCGGGAGGCCTATGTCCAGCGGTGGACTTGGCAGGCTGATGATGATGATATATTACTAAAAGATATATTATGAGATGATATATTATAACTATTAGTAAAAATACTAATGTAGATAAGAATTTGAAAATACATCGTAGCCTCTAGGACTGCGCTCGGCTGTCGGGGTATCCCTACTGGTGTAGTGGCGCAGGCCAACTTCACAACCAGCCGCAAAGAAAAAAGAAATGGTTGAAGGCGCAAAATAAATAAATGTTCTAATCGTCTGTACAATTAACTCTTCTTATTGCTGGAACTCTTCTTCGGCTTCTTAGTCCTACATGCTGGTGTGGCAGGTACGGCCGCAAAATCATAATTGTGAGCACGCCGCTGATGGTGGGCGTCGCCGGGCTTCTCAAGTCCTTCGCAACGGACTACTGGACCTTGCTCGCGCTGGAGTTCCTGGAGACTGCTCTGGGCTACGGCAACGCGTCCTTGGTCTTGTGTGAGTTTTTTTATTCAATAGCGGACGACGGAGAAGGTGGGTCTCCTATATGACAAGAGAACACCACCGATCATGGACAACCGCGCCACAGTCCGCATTTTGGTTGTTTTGCCGACTTTTTTTTTTGGATCTTCGATATCCTCGCTCTCACAGCGAAACACAGTAGAAGCACTGTTGAAAGTATAACCACCATTTCACGCTGAATATTCGCGGAGCCCTTCGTATCTTCCGGACGAGCCGGTCCAATTAGTGCGCCAGCATATCTTCCGCAGGGCTCTTCCATAAGTTTATTGTTAAGTTACTATTCTAAAGTTATGGTTAGACGGGTTTATTGCGAAAGGACCTACATCGCTTTGAAAGTACAACTTTTTTCATTTCTATTAGGTGTAATGTAGAGCAAGTTAAGTAGCAGAATTGTTTTTTCTATTGTAGAAACTTTAAGATTATCTGTCTGTTTTCTGCTGAATTAATTAACAAGCCAATTTCGATGCATTTTTCAGCTTGATAGCTAACGTCATCGAGTTACTTTAATTATAAGCATAGCTTATTGTTATCTATGTGTCTATATGTTGAATCCGCTATTTGGTCGAATGACTAGCACGTTCATTGAATGACATCATTCAATCGAATGTTGACTGAACAAGCGTCACTCAATGTCCAACTAGTTAGCGGTTTGTAGCATAGCCCTTTGAACAGAGCGAACGTAAAATCATCCCAGTGATTGTGATTGTCGAGAAAGCACTAAAAATCATTGTAATTTTGTATATGTCCGTTGATTGCTCGTTGCAAATGAAACCTGATTGGTGAGTGTAAAAAACATGAGTTTTCTTTTGTCTTTTCAATAAAGAACTAGGTTTATAGATTTCACCCTTCGATATAGCATTTCATTTTTCGTATTGTATTATTCTGTTTAAAATCAAATCATAAATAAAGCTGTCTACATTTGATATAAACTGAAAAACTATTCTTTTAATAAGTAACCGACATATACATACAAATTAGATACCTTATGCTGTTCACCATAGAGAAGTCAACACTGAACAATCTAATGTTTTGCTATATGAAGAACGTGGCAAGTGTATGTAATTAACAAAATACAAGAAATAAATCAACATATATTATCATCATCATCATCATTTCAGCCGTAAGGCGTCTACTGCTGGACATAGGCCTCTCAAATATATATATATATATGTTTGATATCTATTTTCATTGCAACAGACTATTGTAATAGACACCGTTTTCAGCTCTAGAAGCGGTCAGCCACCAAAGCCGTGTGATGTACTCTTGCGTTTCGGACATCCTGGCTTGCGTGGGCGGGGCCTTCTTCGGGCTGATCGCCTGGAAGGTGCCCTATTGGCGACACCTCATGCGGGCCGTCTACGCGCCGCTTCTTGTTGCCGTGAGGCTTTTGTTTCCACCTGAAGCTATTGCTGTGCTTTAATATTAATAATAAGTATCAAAATATTAATAATTGCAGGTGTTTTACATATTCTTGATGGACGAGGGAGTAAGGTGGCTGCTGGCACACAACAAAAAAGATGAAGCTGTCCAAGTGTTGAACAAAGTGGCCAAAATGAATAACATCACTCTCTCTAAGAAAGCACAAGAAATGCTGTCAAGTATTACTGAACAGAAATCTACTGCAAATGAGGTATTATTCTTTTATCGTCGAAAATACAGGTATTTCTTAATAAGCTATCAGAGTTTTTTAGGAATATTTAAAATTAACTATTTACAAGCTATTAAATTACAGATAGTGGGCATTTATTTAATCAGTTCCCAGTTTTTTGTGAGGTTATTCTTTTTAAGTTTGTTCTGTTTTATAGTTTAAGCACTCATATTTAGTTAAACAATATAGATAATATTTATGTAAATTAACAATAAATAAAATTATTGAACGGTGAAGAATGAGCGACCTCTATAGTTGTCTCTCTTTACACTTAGTCAAAGGTCAGTTGTCATTTTTACTATGAAAGCTAGCCATACTTATGTTTATTTGCGTTGCGTTAGACATTTCCATCACAGGTTGTCAAAGGCTTCCTTGCTCTCACGCTCGTTCAAAGATTTATGGCGATCTTAAAGATCACATTTCTGTTAAGAAATTAGTGTTTCTATAGACTCGATGAAACCGTTTGTTAACTTGGACATGTGCAAAAACCTTAGAGAAAGATATTACAATGTGATGGTACGACAGATCTTTGACCCGCCGGCAGACGCACCAGACGGTCATAATATTTATATTGAATTTACTTCTATTCTGTAACGCTTAGAAGAATAAAAGGCGCGTTCAAGCTGCGACTTCTTATTTCATAAACTGATTATGGATTCGATCTGAAATTAGGCGACCACACCCAATAATTGTATTGTTTACATAAATTAGAAAACTAAAATTATGGATAAAAATAAGAAACCTCGTGGTCCATTTCAAGGGAAAAAACGCCAGGATAGAAAAGATAGTAAACAAAAATTGCCCAATTTCTTTTTTCCAAAAAATTTACCTCAACTAACTCAAACCATGACTGTTCACAAATTAATTAAGGGAATAATAAACAACTATAAGGCGACCTAATGGAAGTATTTACAGCAAAGTTATTATTCTTTACAATTCCTGTCAGTTCTGCAGCCGCTGAAAGGTCATTTAGGAAATTAAAAATAATAAAACAATAATTTAAGAAATAAGTTTTCTAATAATGGCGGCGCTGTTCTCTTACCTAATGGGAGACCTGCTCGGTTGTCCTCTATATCATAAAAAAAACCTTACAGGTCACAAAATCGCCTGAAGAAACTCACATATTCGCCGTTCTTCGGTCGAAAACAATTCTAGTGCGCATGACTCTCGTCGCGGGCTGCTTCATCTGCTGCCTATTCGTATTTAGCGGCGCCATCATCAACTCGGTCAGCATCTCCGGGAGTAAATATCTCAATTTCTCCATCATGATGCTGGTGCAAGTCCCGACCAGGATTGTCAACGCCCTGACCTTGAACAAATTCGGGAGGAAGGCGCCAATTTGCATCGCCTACTGCTTTTGCGCTTTATTCTTTATGGCGTCTGCTTTTGTGCCCAAGTGTAAGTGTTTTACCGTGTATTTATTTATTCATTTAATATATATTATATGCTATTGGATAGAAACAATGTAAATATAAGCTAAACAACAAAGGAACTAACTTTATTGATTTTGTCGATCCTTAAAAATCGTAATTTTCTAACAGATCGTAGTTAGGTCATCTTCATGATGAAGAATGTTCCGATCTTCCCTCTGTGAATGCTAGAGTCCCGCAAGGTTGCGTACTATCTTCGAACCTTTTCGTTCTGCATATCAATGATCTGTTACAACTTAGCAGTTTGCGTTGCTTTGCTGAGGACAGTACTGGAGATGCATCTTATAAGGCCCGTGCAAACATTTCTAGGACGAAATATTCCAGTGCAGGAATAAACTTGTGTCTGAAATCGACTCTCTTCTCCAAAAAGTCTCTGACTGGGGTTGACTAAACTTCATCATCAACATCATCATCATCAGCCCATCTAAATCCACTGCTGGACATAGGCCTCCCCCAAAGACGCCCACCCGCTG
>DWCF01004814.1:0-15517 GCA_018230265.1 Delias oraia | reverse complement strand
ACTGATTGTCATTTGTAAGCACGAGTTCCTGCTTCCGAAGGATCGTGGCCTGACCACTTTGAACGAGTAATTAGTTCTTCAGAGTATCGCCGTCACCCTTCCGTTCATCTTATTACATTCCGAAAGGGACAGTAGCTCTCCACGAAACACCCAGATGCCACCAGCCATAAACCAGAACTTACGATTAAAATAAGTAATGTTGCTATTTTTTATCCCGTGCAATAATCTTTGTTGAAGATTTATTGCGGTTGTATAAGTTTAAGCCAATTTAACCATTTTGGAGGTTTATATTCTAACATCGAGACCAAAACTTAGAAAGAGCATACGGCCGCGCGCCGGCTTCGGCCTCCACTGAGGAGGTGGAAGTGTCTTGTTCACGTGCGCTTCGTTGAGCAGAGCGCTCGGCTGTGTTCGACTGTCGTGGCAGTCCCTTGCCTCTGCTCGCTATCACTTCGCTTCGGTTTTCTTTCTCCGCCTTCCAACTCTAAAGGTTTCTCTTGAGGCCTTGTCGCCCGCCGCAGCCGAGGCTTGCCAACGGAGCACGCGTGCGGTGTGCTCCCCCTCCCGTGCCGTGCGTAGTATTAGTGCCTCTAGTTATTGGTGCAATATTGTTTCGAGTAATTGTATGTTATGTTAAGGTGAATAATGGAAGTGGCAATACTTAGGGCCTTGCTGTTAGCGTTATTATTAAGATTTTGTAACTTAATTATTATTAAAGTTTATTTCATCTGTTATCTATAAATGTACAAATAAAGAAGTAGCTGCTGCCGCAGCTCTCCGCTGTAACGACGAACCAAAGAGAGAGACAGCTTCGGTCTGCTGTGTCCTTTCGTTGCGCGACTAGCCTTTATTCATTGTTAAGCTATGTGTAAATTATGTCATTCCAAATAAACAATTGTACGTGTAATAATGTCATTAGAAGAGTATCTATTATAAAAATTAAATCATATTATTATAATAATGTCTCGACGGGTTTTATTCCCCCAAGTGGCTCCCGACTCCCGACTCCCGACCGACGCCTGGCCAGCTTGGCGGATGCGAGCAATTGGGAAAGCGGCGACCGAATTGCAGCGCTAATTAGCTCGATTGGTGCGTCCGTGAGGCTGGCCTTAGGCGCTCGTCCCGAACTGGCGACTGCGGTCCTAATGGGCAGTGGCTTCTATTCAATCGAATATGATTAATAGAATGTTGAGGAAAACAGATTATATTAAAAAAATACCTGTCCTTAAAAATAAAATTAAACGAGCCTACTTTAAAATATAAGGAACCGCTGATCTTGAAACCCGTTCATTGAAGAGGCTGCGAGTACAAAGCGGAGACCCTGAGGTTGAACCTGCAGTCGTCTAAGTACGTGACTATGATACAATCGGATCCCACCACATCCAGGAGCGAAGGTCCCGTTGGGGACTGTCGACATCTGGCCTAACTACAGTGCAATGGTAACCGTCAGGCAGCCGGGATGTGCAGTCTGGCCCCGTCTTGGACGTGGCTCAGGCTGGCTATTGCTACTGAAACATCAACAGGCGCACAGAAATACAATTTGAAGTAGTTCTGAAATCTTAAAATTAAGATGAATTTTCCTCTCCACAGGCCAAGAATTTGTAGCAGACAGGATCCATTGGCAGAAGGTTCGAGGAGACATTGAAAAACCACTTCATAACCAAGCCAACAGGCGATGGAACTCTCGTGCAATAGTGACAGTCGCGAAGTACTGCCTGTCTTCCACCAGAAACCTTTCGCACGGGCGCCTTGGCACTTGCATGCCACAGCGCACTCGAAAACTTAAGAGTGAATGGTCCGGAACTTTAGTTTAGTTTCACTCAAGTGCTTCGCCCAAGCCCGATCCGAAGTCCATAATCTGCCTTTGGACCAAAGGGGCCCGAGACCTCTAATCTAACAAAGAACAAAGCCATGACGACCCCTTTGGTCTATGGACTTCTTACCGATTATTGTTTTCATAAATTAACCGCAACTTTTATTCCATCACTGTTACTCTAAAAGTAAGCAGCTTTATGACCGATCAGAATAGAGGCAAACGAGCAGCAGGCTCATGGCATCAGCCCTAGCTGGGCCACGCGTGCGTTGCCGGCCTTTAGTTAGTAGTATACAAGTTTAACACTATTTGTCGGTGCATCTCAACCTAAACAGATTTAGCATTTGCTTGACATCGGCTTGATGGAACTGCTTTCACTCTCACTTTGCCAAAAATGTCCGCGAACACAGTTTTTCCGATTATTTTTTTTTAAATGACTAACGATGTTGGCATAAGGTCTTTACAGTTTCTCGCGGACTTTTGGGTTGAGCCGTAGGCTCACCGGTTTCCGATTCGAAACATCACTAGACGGGTATTAAGGCGATAAAACAGAGCACTTCCGCATGAACGAAACGGATGAACAACGTTTGAGCGTTTCGGCAGCGCAAAGGCGCCACAAAAGAGGGAAGCGCCTCTGTCTCTAGGGAAGCTTATAAAATATCGAGCTGGCGGCGAAAGAGACTTAGCTTTCTGCTACTTAAAGGAGGCGCCGACTGTAACTCTGGGTAAACTCTGTAACTGTAACTGTGCGGTACTCTGGATCGTTGGAACGCGGGTTCCTCACTGCTAAGTTAAACATCGTGTGCGAGTAGTGAGGTTGCATGGGTGTCGCTCGTCTCCGTGACCCCACGAACAACAATATTTTGTAGTAGTTGAGAGTGATGGAAACAGGTCGCTTGAAAATACATTGCTCCAATAGACGCGCCCAAAAATACAAACGAGATCTATCGCCGTTCTCTCTCGACCTGTTTTGCTTGCTGATTCTACATGCACGCTTATTTCATCCACTGCCTGCATTCCCTACTGAATGTTTCTGTTGCACTCGTGCAACATTCTCAGGCACACGAGCTGTAGGTACACATTGCGCCTAAGTCCTGACGGCTGAGTCATCTAGGGACGGCCAACACCTGCCGACGCAACAAGAATCGTAACTCGGGTCTGCCCGCGGTGCTCTTCACGGGAACCATAATAATTAAGTGATATCTATTAGATAGATTATATTACATACATAAGTAATTTCGTCGAAATAAAATTACTCAATGGTTTAACTATTAATTTTTTTTGAATGAAGCACTCTCTGAGTGGTCATACAGCCCTGATAGCTTAACGCGAACTGGGTGGCGAGCGGAACAGCTCGCCGGGAGTTTTATATGATTAGCGCAAGGGCGTCTACTGTGAGACTCAACGATTTTAAGATTTTCTCTTAAGAGTGCCAACACCGATTGAAAGATGTCAATAATATAAATAGCTGTTAATTGTATTTTATTTGTTAATAGTAATTGTAAATCTCGTTTTTTCCTTGCTTGCTTTAGTATAATGAAAACGAGTCGCAATTAGTGTTAGCCCTACATGAGAAGAAAAGGTCATCTGTAGGTAATCGCGGCATCTATGAAGGGGCCGCACTTCGGGCTTTCGCATTTGCGAGAGACATCTCCTCCCTTGCGTACGAGCGGTGACATCTGCCTCCAGTGCAGGCCACGGCGTTCGTGAGACGCTAATGAACTCGCGATCAGAGTAAGTTGAAGGCCAGCTATTTCTGTTAGCACAGCGGTTGAAACGAGCTTCGCTAAAGCGCCAAGTAAACATTGTAAGTAGAGCGCCAGTTGGACTGGTTTGCAAATGACTCTTCGTACCGTTAGCTTGTCCCGCTGACCCGATCACTTTCACGCGGCTCTTAAATCAACTCATTTATACGAGTTTATATACGCCTTACATATGAAAAACGCGGGCTTTCTATGATCTATAAGTTCACTCTACTAAAAACAATATTAATTTAAAAACATCTAATAAATAAGTATATTAATGTTACAACGTCTTGGGCAAAGACGATGCGTGGTTCGGCACGCGCCCAGAGCGCGCTCTCTGCGGCCGAGGCCGTGCTCGCCACTCAGACACCTCATCACTGACTCATTGTGTACAAACTCGTGTGATGTCGCGTTAACGAGATGTAGTAAATTAATTTTATTGCGGACATTTCTTCCCTCACAATTTATTCACGCACCTAAATTATAGCCATACGGCTATTGTAATGAATTTTTTACAGAAAAGGCAATCTCGAAGGATTACCAACTTCGCTCAGCAAGAGGAAATATCTCGCTTTTAATAGTTATTTAAACCTATTTATTTGTTTTGTTTTGCTTAGTTAGTCACTTGTTGCTTATAAATGTCTTATACTTTTTTCATTGCATATGTGTTTAAGTAAATGTATAAAATAAACTCCAACCGCCGACGAGAATCGAAGGAATGAAGCTGGAAGGGCGCGGAGATCCAGTTGGCTCTGGGAGCCTTAACCGGCCGCAACAATTTCGAGGCTTGTCCTTCGCTTGGGCGCCGTCGAGCCGCTTTGTCCGTCGCCCTGCGACGAGTGTTCGCGGAAATTATTAACAATATTTTGCATTCTTTATTGTTATGACATATTAAAGAAGGCGCCTTGGCTCGGTGCATCAGCACTCACAAGTCACGTTCGCTTTATTTGCTCCTTTGGAATCGAACATATGAGTAATGTAACTGCCTAGAAACGTCACTTCCAACAGCAGGTTCCACTATGTTCAAGAACCTTATTCATTGAGGAAACATTTGTAACTAGAGCAAATAATTTAAGAGTGTCCGAGTCAAAATAAATGAAACAGTGTCAGCGACATATACAGCAAAATACGGCTAGGATTGGTCAGGTGAGAGCACTTGTGCAGAAACGTATGCATTTGTTAATTGTACTTGCCAAAGCGTAATACGGTGCACAGCGAAGGAAAGTTGTTGCGATGCCAAATGCCTGCTCACGCTTGCTGCTCATTGACGGAGCCAGCGGGACATGCAGGTGTCGATCCTCGTCACACGACTGTGTCTTGCGTCGAAGTTAAGGTTCAAGAATAGGCGAATAAGGTTCATAGCGAGGCTGAAATACAACGTAATATTATTATTGAATAGAAATAAGTTAATCGATGGAAGAACCAAGACGCCTACATCATTCTTGATACCATCAATCAAGACGGAGGTGGACAGACTGGAAATTAACAATCGGACAAAGTTGCTGACCTAGTGAACTCATAGAGTTGCTAACTAAAGCAGGACACGGCAGAGAGCTGTCTCTGGCTTCGTTTCGTACTAGTGTGATGCTTGGAAGTTTTTTTAATCCAGCAGAAATATATTTTAGCATCCGTAAATGAAACGTACGGATTGAGCGGGCTATCTCTTGCACTCCATTTATTGATCAAGTTCCATTGTACTTGTAATTGTAAGGTTAGATGTAGTACGAGTATGACGCACCCACGCAGCATCTCTGAAGGATTGTCTCTGGGTGACGCATAAAGATGCAAGCATTCACCGCCTGAGTATTCCTTGTTAGAAAAAACTGCATTGTTATGTGCAAATAGGACGAACATTCCAGCCTTGTGCTAGGAGCCGTCAACTGGTTTCGTTGCACGCCCAGGCCTATGCAGAGCCGGCGCGAGGCGGCGGGGCGAGTGCGCGTGAGCAGACCGAGTGGCGGTGGCCAGTGGCCGGCAGCCATTGCTAGCCGTGCCGCCGCCTCGAGCGAACACCGCCTTGTACTTCTCCTTCGCACTTCTATTTTGCGATTAACCTTTAGTAAGTAGCTGTCTTTTTTCTTACGTCTTATGTGCTAAGATTAATTTCAAATTTAAATATGTTAATTATTTTAATTATTAATTAATTGTAGAAATAATTTATTGACTTTTTATGGAGATTCGTATTGTTTATACAAGTGTTATTTATTGTTTATAAAATCATCATTAAATAATTAATGTGCCATAATAACAAAGTTCGCTACGAGCGAACGCCTACATTACTCCTTTGCCGATCGAATTTACCGCTGCGCATTTCTAGCTGTTGAGGGTGATTTGAAAAGGCCGACTTGGCTTACAAGCGCTACCTTTCCTTTCCAGGAAATGCTCCGCCTCCTCTTGCCGCTGCTCGCGCTGACGGCGACTCAGGCCACGGACGACTTCGTGGTGCAGGACGAGCCCCACGGGGACGCGCCGACTCGAAACGAGCGCTTCTTGTGGCACCATCCGTCTGGCGAGCAGGCCGCCCACCGCTCCTACCCGCAGAGCCCCATCGTGGACATGATGCTGCAGACGGTGGCCGTCAATTACGCTCCGATCAACTCCGACGATCCCTTCGACTTCCTGAGAGACTCCTATCCGCTGCCGAAAGGTGATTGTTGCTTCCCAGAACAACTACGCTCAGCCAGCCCGTGCCGCCTTTCAACGTGGCCGGGGGTCTGGCGAGCTGTGCCATGCTGTAGAATTGTAGATGTTTCAAATTTTATTTTTAACGACAGATTTCTTTATTAAAAAACAAAACGTGAAAGAGCTTGAAATGGACAAAAACGCTCTTTTACTTCCGCTGAGCGCGATATTTCCGATACTTTTTTTACCTTTCATATAATTCAGTGGTGATTGAAAAACCTTCTATTAGAACGAACGAAGACGCTGTATGCCCGACACTTGTTTGCTTCAGTTCTTCGCCGTTGCCTGTCTCCCTCGTGTGAGAATGAACTTGTAGCAGGCAGGGCAATAACCAATGTTAGCGCACTAATTAATTGCATATAAAGCGACGCAAGTTTCTAGTTATGGCATTCGCCTAAAAAGGCTCCCGAAATCGTAAAGACAATACAGACGAAATCTCGCGAGTTGTGAGCCCAGCCCTGACTTGATCATTGTTCGCCGTTTCACCAGTTCACATCCATTGTGAGCTTCAAGTGCGCTGATACAATGATCAGCGCACTTGAAGCAGCTGGCCTCGCCATCGAACGCTTCGTGAGACGCCGTTTGGACGCCAGGGCAATGATGAACGCGCCCAACAGGGCGGCAACAACAGGCATTAGTCTTACAACGACATTGAAATATGATGACGAGTGTCGCGATGGATTGCAGGGTTCGACGGGCCGCTAGAGGAGTACGACTACGTGGTAGTAGGGGCGAGCGCGGGTGGCGCCGTACTAGCGGCGCGGCTCAGCGAGGGCCAGCCGCGCGCGACCGTGCTGTTGCTGGAGGCCGGCAAGCCGGAAATGATCCTGTCCGACATCCCGGCACTCACGCACCACATGCAGGACACGGACTACGTGTGGCGCTACTCGCTGGAGCACCAGGCCGGTGTTTGCCTGGGTCGGTGCCTGCTCACTTTCATCTCTAGCTCCCGCACTGGTGTACCGATGTCGACGCGGAGTTTTTTTCAAAGCAATTTTTATTTGATAATATTAAGTTTATTTCGTTGGACTCGAAGAGGTGTATTACCAGGAATGAGGTGCACCGAGCTGCACCTCGCCGCAACGCCTCTGCAGCTTAGTTCCTTTTTACAATGTGCCGTCGGTGAGCCGCTGACGTGATGGGCTTTTCACGACGCAGAGTAGCAACCCGCGGCTGCTTGCAGGTAGCGAAGAGCAGCGGTGCTACTCCCCGCGCGGGAAGGCGCTAGGCGGCAGCAGCGTCACCGACTTCGCGTTCTACTCTCGAGGCCGACCGGAGGACTGGGATAAGATGGCGGCCGACGGCAACTACGGGTGGTGAGTGTCCTCGGTTTTTACCCTTACTTGCAGAGCTCTCTTCTGCGATCATTTCCAATATTGTTTATAATAAACATGCTTCCCGAAGCTCCAGGCTATCCCTGTTCTAAATTGGGCTCCGGCTTGAAAGGCTGTGGGAATGACAATGTGGGACGGAGTATTCACTTCAATGAGAAAGTGGGTCAGTGGAGCGCCTCTCTCTTCTCTCCTCTTTCTTCTGCTCTCATTTAGAACAACAATTCGCCGTCTTGATAGTCATTCAGTCAGTCGTTGGTTCATTCCTATTTATATATTATTTTAAATACACGTTTTAAACTAACCTCAGGAGCAGTATCTTGAGTTTTTATCTTCGTTTTGGGTAGTCTATTTGTCGTGGTTATAAGTGGTGGTGGATTATAAGCAGTATGAGCAAGAAACGAATGGAATCGAAGTGTGAATTACAGAGAATCATACATTTGAGGGTGATTGTGCTTGTAGGATGAGAGAAAGGCGCTTGGCGCTCACTCACAGCACCTCTTGCCTCCGCAGGTCGCACGCCGAGGTGCTGCGCTACTTCACGAAGTCGGAGCGCGCCGAGCTCAAGAAGTACCGCGGCCTGCCGTACCGCGGCCGAGACGGGGACCTTACCGTCGAAAACGTGCCTTTCAAGTGAGTGCCTCTCACTGTGTTCGCGCTTACGGACAACTGTCCGTAAGCTACTAGAACTCTAGTCAACCTCAGTTTATAGTACATATTTATAAGTATCGAAGAAGCTGAAGAAACGTTTGCTTTTAGGACTGGGCTCGTGGAAGCATTCCTGTCAGCGGGACGCCTCAACGGCCACCAAACCGTGGACTACGTGTCTCCAGACCAGCTCGGCTTCGGATACATTCAGACTATCACGAACAAGGGGCACCGCCTCAGCGCCGCCAAGGCCTTCCTGCACCAGCACAAACGCCGCAAGAATTTGCACATTTTGACCGACGCCAGGGTCACGAAAGTTCTCATCGAGCCGCAGAGCAAGCGCGCTTACGCCGTCGACTACATCAAGAACAACCAGAAGCACACCGTGCGCTGCCGGAGGGAAGTCGTGCTTAGCGCGGGCCCCATCGCCTCTCCGCAACTGCTCATGTTGTCCGGGGTGGGCCCCCGGGAGCACTTGCAGGCTTTGGGCCTCCCTGTGCTCTCCGACGTTCCGGTTGGAAGAACACTTTACGACCATGTCGCTTTTCCGGGAGTGGTGTTTAAGCTGAACAGCAGCAATGCGAGCCTCATGGAGCACAAGTTGGCGACTCTTCCTAACTTGATGCAGTGGCTGCAGTTCGGCGACGGGCTGCTGACGACGCCAGGTGGCGTGGAGGCCGTGGGCTATGTGCGGACGAGCGCGGCGGTCGCGGCGGGCGGGGTGCCCGATATCGAGCTGCTCGACTTGGGCGGGTCCATCGCGTCGGACGGGGGCGCTATCAGGAAGAGTTGGAAGATTTCGGAGCGCACGTACCACCACGCTTTCGGTTCACTGGCTGGACGTGATACGTGGCAAGCGATCCCGGTACTCTTGCACCCGAAGTCGGCTGGGCGTCTGGAGCTACGCGACACCAGCCCTTTCTCGTTTCCCAAACTGTTCGGAAACTTCTTGTCGGACCAGCGCGACATTTCTACGCTGAAGGAAGCGATCCGGTTACTGATCAACCTCGGCGAGTCCGAACCGTTCCAGAAATATGGCGCTCGGCTACACCTAGCGCCGTACCCCACGTGCAAGGCGCAGCCGCTCGGCTCGGAGGCCTACTGGGAGTGCGCCGTCCGGACGATGCTGGTGTCAATGCGACGGCACACGTCCACGTGCAAGATGGGCCCCCTTGGCGACGGCGACGCCGTGGTCGACCCGGAGCTGAGGGTACGGGGCGTGGAGGGCTTGCGAGTGGCCGACGCCAGCGTCCTGCCGCGCCCCGTCAGTGGAGCCACGCTGGCCCCGGAGATTATGATAGGCGAGAAAGCGGCCGATTTGATTAGAAGCACGTGGTCCAATTCAATAGTTAAATAGTTATAGAATGTTAGACGTAAGACTTAGGATATAAAATAAAGCTCTCCAAAGAAAGCCGCTTTCACTTTATTTTCCATCACCCCTAACAAACGTGGTAATCGACACTGAAGTGATGAACAGCGGTGTTCGCGGGCAGGTCATTCATGAATGCGATTCATTCCATTTGGAGCGGAGCTGGAGCCTCCGCGGGGATGTGTTCCATTACTCTACGCTAACTTGAGCATATTTCAGAGTCGCGTCCAGTTAGTACTTCTCCTATAGATAAGAGAGTGTCTAAAGTAGAATACATACTTTGTTTGTGTGTATGTATGTTTGGCGACCGAAAGAGCCAGATCTTCTCTTTTAAATTGAAAAGAATTGATTGCATACGTAGATTGTTGCCTTTTGAATCATGTAAAAGCAACAGAGTAGGTGTTATAAATGGACTTCGAGAAAGTCGACAATTTGAGAGACGCAGGAATAAATTGAGCGGAGCAGAGCAACGGAATGTGGTGAAGCGACGCACACACCGGCGCTCCTACTACGGTGGCGCGAGACGACTTTGAACTCCGCTCGAGAAAGCCTCCTCGAAACTCCGTAGTGTGTAGTGTGTAGGAAAATGCGGAGCGCTTCTGTTCTCGTGTGCCAGTTTAGCTTTGTGGAAGTGCAAGGCGCGCTGGATATTAAGGCAATCGGTGGCGTTTCAGTTAGTCATCAGCTGATACATATTCGGAAGGCAAGCGAACTCTGCCGCAGCTTTTGCTGCAAATGAAGATGTGAGAAAGATGAGTGAAATTCGAGCGAGCGGGAGGAGGCGGGAGATCGATCGTAAGTGCAAAGGTAAACACGCGCGATGAATGGCGGCACTCGACGGTAGCGCAGTCGGGCGCGCTCCGCCGCGAGAGACGCCGCCCGCCACCCACCGCGCGCCTACTGAGCCCGCTGCCTGCTCACAGTTCCTCGTGCTGTTCTGCAATACCAGACGTAGTGATCGCTGACTGTCAGCCTTTCATCTAAACCCTGTCCGATCGCCATCGATTGCAGAGAGTTTTAAGCAAGGTTCTTTCGGATTAGTTGGTTTTAAATACAAAGTAAGTTATAGTTATACTGTCATTTGCTCCAAGACTTTATATAATTAAAGTTTTGTTACATTATGTGAAAGAAACAAGAAGTCGTCGAGCGTACCAAGCGCGAAACAAGTTTTACACAATTAAGTGTAATTATAGCGTAGCGAGTCTACGGCGTAGCACTTCCGGCGAGTCTACGGCTAATGAGCTAAAATGCTAATGATACACATGCTTGTGGAATTCTTGGGGCCGTACTATTGTCGTGCGTCTCGAGAATGTGTGCAGAGGCGCTAATCAAAGTTTCAAGAGGTCAAGGGCCACCAAGAGCGGTGCAGTTTCGAGTGATTGCACGCTTCATGGTGACGCGGAACAGCTTTCAGGTGGCATTCGTTTGAATGGAACTAAATTAAGACTTAGCTCGCATATTACTTTCATTAATGAGAGTTGTTGTTCCACTTGACAAACTGGCATATACTTTTCTAATGTTTCTTAAATAATTTATTATGGTTCGAAATGAGTGTTCAAGTGAAAAAAATCATAATCTTTCCTAAAAACGTACCGAAACGTTAATAAATAATGGCCTACAATCAATAGGTACGCGCGATAACACAAAGTGGAACTTGAAACGATGAAAATTTCAAGCGGAAGAATTACGAATTTATATTTTTATCTTATTGCATAGAGAACGAAGCGAAAACTCGCTCCGCCCGAACTTAAAAAATGCATGAACGTTTACAACGATTTTTTGACCGCTCTTCTCTCTGCGCACAGTGCACACAGCTTTCCGCCTGTCGTCGCGCTCGGCCCTACCGCATTCCTCGGGCATTCCTACGACAGAGGGGCCACGGTGGACCTTGCGAGTGCTGCAATTGCACCGCGACAGAGATGCTTCTGCGTGGCGTCACTGGAAATAATGCGAGCACAAAAAACGAATGTCATAGTTTTTTAACAAAATATAATCTAATTATCACTCCGATATTAATAATAAGAGAGGATTGTAAGTTTAGAGCGGCTAGTGAGTTCAAAGCACCAATATTTTACACTACTAGCGAACTAACTTCCAGGATACAACCCGTTCCGTGCTATAACACATAAAATGACACGACAACACGCTACCATCCTGGGTTTATCAAAAAAAGATGGCGCCGCCACCTCACTCAATCTACGTGCTCTGCTCTAATTGGCCATTACTTAAATTACCGGACAAAATACATATTACTACAAGTAATTATGGTTTGAATGTTGTTTAGTCTGTTAAAATGTAACTGACAGAGTAAAATCAAATTGAAAGTTATTAGTACTCTTACTATTTCTATTTAGATTTAAAAAAGATTAATTGTATGGTAATGGAACAATGTTATGCGTTATGGTACAGTCGACAATCAACTCCTTTAGCGGCTTCCTCCGACATCGTAAACACAACAGCTTTGAAGTTAGAACACGCACGGCTTGCCAAATACATAGTCATTTTGCTTCTAAATTTACTACAGTCACGACGCTTACACTTGTAACACAATAATGGAGAGATTAAAACGCGTATGACTTGATTGGCACAATAGTGAAGAGAGCGTCATGCGTCATGATCATCATTACAGCCGTAGGACGCCCCTTCAATTCAAGGCTTGGCAGGCGGGTTGGCGATCGCAGTTAGGTTTTATAGTACGCTGAGGACGCTGCTGCCCGCCCTCCGGTTTGTCCCTTAGTCGCGTCCTACGACACCCACGGGATGATATGGAGAAGCACAATTCTAAACCGACGCTCCACGGCTAATATAAGAATATAAGAATATAAGGATATAAGAATTCACAATTGTCTGCATAAAATGTCTACCTACCTAAATTCATCAGAATAATCCGGAACTTGTGCAGAAACAATGTCACAGGATTCGTCATTCTTATGGTTTTTTTTATAATTTATTATGTTCAAAAAGCCCGTATACCAGACTCAATAAACAATTGTCGCACACTTTTCAATGCAAAATTATTACGACATAGAAAGAGGAAACGAAAATAATTAGCTGGCTCTCTATGAGAAAGAGGGACAGACAGAGAAGCACGTGCACGCCACACGGCTCAGAACTATAGCAAAAAGTGTCGTTACAACTTTTACTTCCTCTTAACTTTTTCGTGTAGCCCCCTTTCGCAACGCGCCATAAGGAACTTCGTTCCAAAAATTAGGCAGCTTCCGTGATGTACTTTAACATAGCACTTGTACTACTTTGGTGCAAGTTGCCCAAGTTTTTATAATTAATATAGTGATTAGCGGCAAATATCTAAAGTGACGCTACTCGCATATTCTTCTTTGTGGGGAATATGTGATCGCCACCGGGGCACGCTCGGAAAATGGTGATCGAATTACGCGCTGTCACTTGTAACTATTGTCATATGTCACGAATAACACAGAGATGTGTTTACCGCGGCTAGAAGCAACTCGCTCATGAGAGCCATTCTGTCGAAGGTATTTCACAGAAAAGAGCTTACTTTGAGGCGGCTGCTGAAGCATATGTTTAGTATTCTGTGAGACCATGGTATCACTTCAGACGAACCGGTTCAATTCAGCATAGCTCTCCAACGGGTGCGTCAAAATTAAGACACTCGCACAGCCACTGCCAAGCCCTTCCAGAGACTTAATAAATTATAAAGTATATTTAAATTGTCCGAACCGGGATTCGAAGTCGATACCTCTCGCTTCATGGTACACTTTTTAAAACCATTAATCTACGAGGCTCTCAAAAGTGCTACTTCCAATGCAACACAGTTGAAGCAATTGGTTCCTATGTTTTAAATACTGGTGGGCTCTGGCCTGAAGTCGTCAAAAGACTTGTCTCGGGCAATGGAGCGGAACAGCGCAAGTCGCGAGGCAAGACTAGGCTATGTGACTGCTGCCATGTGATGAATATGGGATGGGGATAAGTTTGGCGGCATCATCGCTCGCGGTGGGGAATAATGCGCTCAGACAGGAGTTCGCACGCTGTGGAGTGAGAGAGTGCGTGTCACGCCCGGCTCCGCCTCGCCGCCGTCACGCGACCCGCGCCTCGCACTTCGCAGAACGATGACCGTGTCCAACATGGATTCAATTCATGGTATCAACATCATGGCTTCTTTTCTCGTTATGTGGCGTGGCTCTGCACCCCGTCAACGTCGCTACCGCTTGCCAACGAAGCGCTGCAGCTGAAACACCTCGTGAGCAATGAATTTACGTCCGTTATGTAGGTATATTATTATCTGTCATGAGCCACCTTCGATCACGGCATTGGGAGACAGAAATATGTTTTATATAACCTAACCAGGGTCTCATTCGCGCAGAGCCCATCGGCCCCGGCTCAAAGCTTCACTCACGAAATGCAGCAATCTGGGCCGTGGGTTGATGAAGAGCCGATTTTATTTCCAAACAATACTCAATCAAACCGCTGCAAATTCGCCGTTCAAATTGAATGACAAGTGTCCCCACCGCTCCCGCCGCCCCTCAGCGACCCGCTTCGCACAACATGCTGCCTCCTAGGCGTCATTCGGCGTCCTACACAATATGGAAGCCTCGCGGCGAAACCTTAGCTCCGCTCTTTTTCCTCTCGATAGGCTCAACGATACTTATTCAGGGATATATTCCGTAGTCTTCCGCCACAAGCGGCCTGTTTGCCACAGGGAGTTGAAATATGTATGACATGTCGCGCTTTGCCAGTGGTGGCGTTAAAATGAAAGCGTGGATTCAAATGTACATGGCAGAGAGGAGTTACGGCTGTCGACCGCAACTTTTATCGCACTTGGCTCCCTTGGGAAGGAGGAGCGTCGCCGCTTCTAACTGTTACTACAATTATTCGCAAATTTAGTTCACTTTCTATATTAATAACTTCGGCTTCGTGCCGCTTGTTTTCATTTAATTTAGGATACTTTTAAATCAATATATGCACGGAGGAAGCATAGCACTGAGGACTTAAATAAAAATACATAAATATAATACGAAACTTAAAAATCCGGTGCGCAACGAGACTACCTCGGACACATCGCAGAGCAGGCGTCGGCTTGCTGGCTTGTTTCGCCCTAACCGCCTCCCAAAGCATTCGCCTTGTCAACAGAAGCATCCGCCGCCGGCGCGAGCATGGGCCGGCCGAGGTGACGTCGGCGGGAGCAGCAAGACAAGATGGCGGCGCGGTGCAACGGCAAAGTGCTGTCCATCGTGTTCGGCACCTTGCTGCTGGGGCGCGCCATCGCCGGTGAGTGCCCCTTACAATTCTGTCTTCTAGAAGCCGCGCTATGAGCGGAGCGTACAGTTGTAGTTGCCTAACAACAAGCCAGGCCGTCAATTACGTCTGACTACTTTGAGCAGCTGATTGATTGATTAATTGGAATGATTATCGGAGACAACTTTGAAGTATTGAACGTATGACTGGCCATCAAATGATAGCACCCTGGAAATTACATTTCATCGAATCACTTTTATGTTAGCTCAAAGTGTACTAGCACTGTCTGACAGCGAGCTTGATGAAAAACATACGTATTCGTAATGTTTATGCTTTATTCGTAGAAAGCACAACTGTAACAATAGACTAGTGATTCTATTTTGCATTCAAAGTACACACAAAGTCTCTCTTGAAACTTAGCCGTCCCGCTTCTGTCAAAGACAAAAGATTCGCAACTGAATTGTAGACTTTTAAGTCTACTCAAACTAAGTTAAATATTTATCGCGAAATAAATAGTTACGCGCTGCATCCGTCCCAAGCTAGGCATACGGCGACTCCGAACTTTGTCGAGTCTGCGACAAAGGGTAACAGTCCGCGCCTGCGAGGAAAGGGCCCGCCGGCCTCGATTACCTGCCGAGCCCATACTTTGTAGGTTAATCAATGTCACGTGTCAACGTGAATCTATAAGTGAAATATTAAGGTAAGTAATAACTACATT
>DWCF01004813.1:0-15517 GCA_018230265.1 Delias oraia | reverse complement strand
AACTTTTATGCGATAAAATAAATAAAAATATTCCGAATTTCAGGCTTGAATAATTTCAAAAGTATAGCCTTTTCGGAAAAATATAATAGCTTTGTTTCTAAGGATTCGTGTGAATGCGATGTTATTAATTCAGAAAAAAACTCATTTTATAAATCTCTTTATTTGTCTATTCACTGAAGCCCAATAATCATTTTTACAACAAGCGCGCAGTCGATTCGAAGATTGCGCCGAGACCAAAACAATTGTTCCATGATTTTAGGGAAACGAAGTAGAGGTCTTATATTTAGAATATGAAATCCATATGATGATTGAGTGTTATTAATATTATAATCGATTTTTTTTTTGAATGCGGTCAAATCGACGTCGCGCGATCGCTTGACGGTTGAAGTCATGTAAACAGAATTACTGCTCCTCAGTCCACAGAATTAATAATAATAAAAAGACAGTTGCCTCAAATTTGTCTTCTCAGACGATGTTTCGTGGTGACGCATAATGCAGAGAAACTCATTTGTGCTAGTTTCCCTACCGTAGTTTCACAACAATCTCGAGCAATCTTGCCACGCACGCAACAACCGTGCATTTGGAAAATATTGAGATGTTTAATAAATCCACAGATTGAACATATTTTTCTACATGTCGGATTGTACTGACAAACACACCAGAACTGACGAAAACTTGCAAGATGTTGAATTTAAATTATTAATTTATTATTATTATAAAAAATTAATCGTTATTACGTAACCAATGTTGACAAGACCACGGCATTCCAAATTGCGTTACTTAAAGGTGAAGCCAAACGAGCATAATTTTGTGAGTCGCATAACTTCTGCTGTACTCGGTTTCATACAAAACGCAGTTGGTGCCACACAACAACTCAAAATGTCTGCCAACTCGTGCAGCTCAAATCGACCAAATTTCTGTCGAGGTGAGGGAATGTGGGTAGTAATTGAATAATTAAGTCCGTCAGCCACCACAACAGAAATTCAGTTGAACGTAAAATAAATGACCAAAAATATACGAATCAAATTACGGTTGTATGGATTCACCCTAATATTTGAACAATCCCAAATGAATAGTCATGTACTTTGGCCACATGATGATTCTAAATGGTATCTGAAAAAATAAATCAAATATTATATTAAAAATTATTTAAATTCATTAAATGCATTAATTATTTTTACTACCTTCGAATATGTAAGAGTCATTAGCAACACTTGATATATTCTCAATGTCTTCTTTATGTTTCCTAAAACGAGAACAATATATTTACAAAAAAGTATAACTCTAATTTTGCCACTAATATTAATTAATTTAAATTACAGTGTACAAAAATGTTCTAATATCTTCTTTGTAATCCATGGATTTAAATAAAAAATAATGATTATTGCATGTTATTAGATTATATTCTGTAAGAAATTTCCAAATTTGAATTGAATTTTGAAATTTAAGTGTTGGAATACATATTGGAAACCACCAAACAAAATGGGAGCTCAGGCTTGAGCTGCAGAGAATAGCCCAATACACACCAACACCAATATACCTTGTTATTTCTAATTTAAGAAAAATTATATAGGCTCAGTCAGAAAGTTAATTTAAAACAGCAATCAAGCAATTTAATTGACTAGTTTTCAGTTATAGTAAACTTGTATGAGGCTCATTGAACACTGTGGTATTGTTACACAACAATTTATAATCATAATAGTTACCTCACTTCAAATTCCTTAATTTTTTGTTCTACCAGTTCCCAAATAACATTTTTAGTGACATTCTTCTCCTCATTAAATTTTACAAACTTTTCATAATATGAATTTGCCAATTTGGAAGGTTTAAATGTAGGCACATTGTAAGGTGTCTTGAAAGTTGCTTGAGGAACTCTAGTCCCACCTGGTTCTGTTTTAGAGTTACTTAATTCTTTTTTCTTAAACATACTTGATCCTATATTACTGTTAAATATACGTGCCGAGCCATTATGTTTTTTTTCTATATCCACATTAATTTTAGGATCATTCTTTAATTTACTTTTTGATGCAAATGGTATATTTCCAATCATTTTAGAGTTGGCTTCTTGAGCATTCATAATGGACTCAATGGCAGCATTTCGATATTTCTTTTTAGTGGTTACTTTAGGTGTTTCAGGTGCATTAAAAGAGTTAGGAAAGAACTCTGGAATATTTGGATTAAGATTACTGGTTTCAAAACAATTACTTTCAGTCATTGGTGCTTCGCATTCATTAACCTGGAAAAGAAAAATTGTATTTATAAAACATACAAAAATATTTTAACTTAAAACACACAAATATTTATTTATAATATTTATAGTGTGGAATCTATTTGCAAATCCAATAAATGAATTTAAATTATTATATACATAACACATTCATTCAGAGCTTTATATGTATACTATACTATTATAGCGCTGCAATATGTAATACAATATTATTATCAACAAAGAAATACCATTAAAATGTTTACTAACCAAGCCAGCAATAGGTGAAATATTATATAATAAAACATTACAAAAATATAATTAACCATGGAGGTCCAAGGAGGAGGCCTATGTCCAGCAGTGGATGTCTTATGGCTGAAATGATGATGGTGAAAATATAATTACCATTTCTAGCATCTTCCTAATCAAATTTATATCAGGACCATTACTAAAGTCTGCTGTAGCATTAGCATCTCTTAAATTGTGTTCCTCCTTTTCTGGAAATAATTTAAATCATTGATTTTAAATTGAAGTTCCATGTTAGTTGCTAGATTTAGAAAGATAAATAATAATTTCTTAGGATTAAAAAGAGCATTGATAATAATAATAATTATAATATTAATAATTGATGAGAAATAAGTTTTTGAATTATTAAACAAAACTTAGTTCTTCCAGTGCCGTAACAAGCCTTTTTTGCACCTGGTGGGAGCTTTCAAAAGTGCACCTCTGAAAAATGCTTAAACCATAAATGGACAAATTTGGATACAAATAAATCTATCTATTTATTGTTTATTAAAGTATATAAGTACCTACCTACTATATTTCGTTAAGATAAAAATTGTTTATTTAAAAATATCTGCATGAAATAAAACTAGATACTAGTCTGGTCATTTCTGCGTCCCTCCAGGATATGCGCCCTGTGTCTGGGTACAGCTGTCACCGCCCTAGTTACGGCACGGAGTACTTGCTCAAATTAATATAGATAATGAAATTGAGTCATACCTTTCTCATATTCGTATCGATGACTTACACGAAAACATGAAGGTTCAGGAATTGTTAAAGGAGTTCCTCCTTGAGCTATAGCTAAATCCCGATACAATGATTCTTTGCTTGTCCACGAATCCATAATCAGTAAAATCTAACCTGTGTGTGAAAAACTTTAAATTTTATATTAAAATTTCTTTTGCTGGAACTTTTTAAATTGATGGTTATTAAATACATGATATCATTTGCAAAATATTTCAAAGCTTTGAATTACTTTTTGAAACCTTATTTTTTGGATGGTTCTTCTTATTTTTGACATCTAACTAATGGTCACAATTTTGCCAGTGTGAGTATAATGATGTTTACATAAATAACGACAGAAAATCTATCAAGAATATGGATGTTTCTTCTTATTGTTTTGACTTTTGTGAGTAGCAATCACTTTTATGCCAGTGTCAGTGTCATTACATAATTAACGACACAACGACGAGTACGAATACAATTCTGGAATGAAGTAAATACTAAATTATCAAATCTTGGTAATTGATTCATCATCATCATCATCATCAGCCCATTCTAGTCCACTGCTGGACATAGGCCTCCCCAAAGAGGCATGGTCATAGGGGGGTTATTTGCCTTAATCACCATGCTTGGCAGGCGGGTTGGTGATTATTATTGTTATTTTATTATTATTATGATAATTGATTATTTTATGTAAATTCAATGTATACTTGTGATCTGTGAGAACACAACTTTTACTTATGTTGTGCAGATAAAAATATTTTTTTTTATCACATTTAAACTTCTTTATTCACTTTATAATATTGTGATTAAAAATTTAACGTAAATCAGACAATATTAATAACCTATATCATATTACTGACCTGAATGGAATGAATAAATCACGTAATCGTTTCCCTTAATTTCATTAAAACCCTACTTATGAGTGAAAAAGATAAACAATCTAAGTATCTATTAAGAATTCCTTTATAAAATTCAAATAGCCGCATGTGACATTTTTATTCATAGCGCATAACGTTTGCCAAATGCACTTTTCTTTATTAAAGTATTTTGGAACAAAAAAGTTAGTCGATGAAGCAGGCAAAGGCAAAAAAATTCGAACTCATTAGTGCGTAATAGTATAAAGTACCACTCTACCCCGATAAGACAAAGGCACCTAACGCACCGGAGACCGTTTAATGTAATACACGATCCGGTTGATTCAATCACACCAGCTGATAGCGTCCCTAAGGGACAAATACGTAATATTTAATAATATAATGTGTACATATCGCGTAAAATCTGACATAATCATAATTTAGGTACTCACACTAGGCGTATACGCTAAACCATAATTTTCGAAATCGCCAGTCCTTGAAGTAGAAAATTTTTATTTTACTACAGATTTATTTACATTTTAACTTTTTTTTAACGACTTATCGCCGACTTTGAGGCGCCAAGAATTTGTTTTGTGTCGTGACTAGCGCGTCTCCTGCGAGACACGAGCCTCGCCTTGAGCCGTCCCGACAATGTTGCACGCCTGAACGGCCGGTCGGAAGCTCACCGAGGTGGGCTTTGCCACATATATCGGTCCTCACCTCCGTATCTGGTGGAGGCGGTTGTTACCACGGTTTCTACACAGAACCCTAACATCTGATTTTGTTGTCGGGATGCTATCAGCTTGTTGTTAGCTATTGTGATAGGATCATCTGAATCGTGCTCGGATGCGACGGACGTGCCTTAGGAACTCTAAGTCTGTTCAGCGATTTTGCATCTTTGTTACTTATATATTTTTAAAAATTAAATAAGCTATATTGCTAAATTGTAAAAGGCGCTCTGTCCAACGAGTAACGATTCCAAAAAAAAAAGTAAGGATTCACATAGTAACATAAGACTGCACAAGACAATTACACAACATACACAAAATTTATTTTCATTTTAGTTTCTTAAATAATTCATATGTGTTCTTTTTCATCAAATCTGACAGCGCACCAATAGTCTTAAGTTTTCTTTAGTATAAAAAAAAATAATTTAGAATTTCTTTACTGTAAAGGATATGACGCTTAAAAAATCTACACAATAAAAATCAAAATTTATTTTTAGGAAAATAATAAAAATAAGATTAAGGATTAAGAATATATTTACAGCAATAATTTTTAAAATTATTATTGTCAAATTACAGTAGGCAAAATACATTTTCCTTTTTTTATTACTAGACAATATTTAAAACAAACCATTAATATAGAGGAGTCATTATCACTATCACGTAATAAAACCCCAAAATTTAAATTGATTAAATACATAAGACTAAGTAGTAATAGACATTAAAATTAAAGTGATTAACACTGAGGTTCATATTGTTAAACTGTAATTATGCATAGATGTTCTGTCGCGTGTCAGATTATTTTTCTTCTGAAGTTGACAACCAGATGCTCCATAAATTATTATGACTATGTTTTAGAATAAAAGCCAATGACAGCAATATTTTAGATGATATATATAGGATATGTTTAAAAACTGTAAAAGCCTACAAACTAACTTGATTTGCAAATTGAATTTGGTTGGTATTTTTAATTTCTATGTCCTTCGTTTTTAGATCTCTCTCCAACTCTGACCAAATGTCTCTTTTTACTATCAATTCTGTTTCTTTTAATTGTTTTGTGTATTTTTCCGTCAACTCATTTGCTATACTACTAGGTGTGAAATTAGCGATTTTTATACCTTCTCTGACAACAGGATCAGATGTTGTGCTTTTAGTAAATTTTATATTTTTTTTAAAAGTAACAGGTCCTAGATAAACTGATTTTTTTACTTTTTCAATTGTATGTGGTGGACCATTTAGCCACCTATCAACTTTTTCGACAGATGCTTTTATAGCATCCGTTGGCGGTAACTCATTTAAGAATATACTGTCTTTATATTTTCGTTTTGAAACATTAGGTTTCACTTGGTTGTACTCATTTGGCTGGGTTTGCAATTTCATTAAAGTGGCGATAGCCGCGTTGCGTTGACGTTTCACTCTTTCATTTGTTGTATACATTGTATCTCCTAATGTTGTAAGCAAAATTTCTCGCATTTTCTTTCTTTCATCGTCATTGATGGTACTGAAATCTACTTTATTGCTAATATCACTAGTAATTGTTAATCTTTCACATTCAATTGTATGACTAGACACCCTGGGTGTAAAGTCAGGGATTTCAGGATTTAATTTGCTAGAGACACCACCATTGCTTGCAGGACATGAATTATCATATGAGTTTGCTTCAGAGTCAACCTGAAAACATTTTATCTCAGAAACAATGTCTTACTTATTTCTATTGTCAAGTAAATAATAAGTAATTTAATTTTACATGCAAATATTAATGATTTACAAATGAATAGAATTATTCCTATTGAAGTTATTTCAAAATAATTTTAGTTGAAATTTATAAACCTCATATATCAATTTATAAAAGAAATAGGAACTGCTACAATTGAATAAATTAAACAGTATTTAATCTGTCCTTATTATTAAATTTATATATTATAGCATACCAGAGATGTAAAACTTAAAACACAAGGGGTATCATTAGTAATTTTTTTTGAAGTTAAGAACTAAAAACTATTGACTTTAAATACTAATCACACCTCAATTTTAAATGTTGAATGGTAAACAATTGGTTACAGTCTTAAACAGTTATCATATTTTTGTAAGCATAAATAAAAAACATGACAGTTATTTTTAGAATAATTAAGAGATTCTTTCAGTATTTTATTTATAAATAAAGCAATAGATATTAAAAAAAACATTTTACCCTTTTTAACATTTTGGTAATTCCTTCTAAATCTGGTGGCTTTATAGTGCATGCAGTTGGTGTGTGATTATATTGTTGAGTCCATAGATTGCCAGTATTTGCTGAAATTAAAAAAAATGAAACAAATATGCTTGCTTAAATATTTTCAATATAGAACAATATAATATTAATAAAAATTATAAATGTAATATTTAAACTAAAAATTTCTTAAAAATCACAAATTAAGAGAAAAAACGTTTTATACATTTGGGCAGTATCCTATCTATTTACGTTTATAAATTCCTTTTGCTGACATGCTTATTATGATTTTTAGTATAACAAATAAAATATATGGATAAGAACACTTGTTAACTGTAGGATGCTGAATATTAGGTCTCCTATTTTTTATGTGTAATACATTTTATACCGATTGAATCTTGACATATGCTTTTTAGTTAGTAATTTACAATTACACATTGCTCATATAATATTTTGGTCAAATTTAAAATTATGATTCAAAAACTTACCCGTATTATATATTCTACTTCTTGGTGAGATTGCAACATAAGACTAAGGCAACGCGATTGTATCTGGGTTGGATGTTTGAACTTCATACGTGCAATAAGATTAGTCAGTAGATATACAATTCATTTTAAAAGAAATAAATTTGAACTATTTTAAATAAAAAGAATAACTGAATAAAGAAAAATCTAAAAAAATCTGTTAAAATTTTAAATGGCTGTACATTATTTTGTTAACTATCTCTCAAGACTTGGGCTGTGTTAAGTATTTCATAGACCGTATTCCGTAATGCACTGCGACGTCCGACGACCACTATACAGTTGATGTCAATTTAGTATACTGTGAAGTGTGAAGACGTGCTATATGTTAGCTAGTTAATATATATTTAAAACGGAACGCAATCCTGCCGCGCCCTTACATCAACTACGCAAAGTTAGAGCTCTTCAAAGAGATCCATCGCCGAAAGCTGCGTGTCATCCAGAGCCAGACGCATAATCAAAGCGCTGCAATATGTGAGGAATTCCACCACCCAGAGAGACCTGTAGTGGCGAGCGTTGACGAGTATATCTCGCGACTTTTAACGACGATGTTTGAGAGGGTGGACGCCTCCCGATTAATATTAATTATAAATTAAATTTATAATAGAATAGAATGATATATTAATAGAAGTAGTTTTTAAATAAAAGAATATATTTTCATTAACTCGTATTAATTTTGTATTTATAATAAACCTTTGTGTATAAATGGATATACCTGTTGCTATTGTTATCTCTGAATTATCTTATTACTTATATACCTGTGTAAACTTTTAATTGGCCTTCTCTTATAATTAACTTTTGTAATGTTACTCTATACACGCTGTAGGTTTACTGTTAATTAAAAAAATAGCATCTGTTAATGTACACAGATTAAGAAGAGTAAAATTTAAGGAATTACGAAAAATATTAACGAAAAAAATTTAATTATTATTATTTATTTTTTAACTCGAGTGTAGGTTGACCAATCACGTGATCAAAGCACTGCGAGTATCTTACCTCGAAAACGCCAGTGCTACAAGTAATTGAACATGGCGGCGATTTATGACGTCATGTATTTCCCTAAGGTACTGCGAGAATACTGGCAGAAGTGGCAGTCCTTAACAGAACAAATTTTTTACAGTGCATTACGGAACATATCTTTAAAGAATGCTGACTGAAAGAGCGCTTGACAATTGACATACAAATATATTTATATTCACTGAATATTCTAATGCATTTATTTTGATATGTTTACCAGATGAAGTTTTTAAAAAAGGAACAAAAAAAACATGCCAAATAAGAAAATTATTATAAATTAGTACCACTCACAATAATTATAAATGAAAATAATTTAGTGACTAGATGATTGACTGAAAATAAATTTTGAATGACAGATGACACTTGGACTTAAAGATAAATAAGAAGCCAAAAAAATAATCAGAATTGATAAGTGAACAGTGAACAGAAATCAGATCTCAGTAAAAATAAAATTTACAAATATCAGTAAATAAGTTGATATATAGAATATTGTTTCACATGAATATTTAATTAAACATGAGTGACGAAAAAGCTGAAGACATATTTCAAAATGCGTCTCAGTTGAAAAATGTTAAAGAAGAATCTAAAGAAAATGATGATTCTGCTAAAACAGAAAAAGTAAAAGGTAAATTCAATTAGAAACCAGCTGCCTATTTCACCATTTGTATATTTATCAAAATACAATTATTTTTCTGATAAAACAAATAACATTTCAGTCGATATACTTCTCAAAGCTACAGGAAATGCGCCTATAATGAAGAAGAAAAAGTGGGCTGTAGATGTAGAAAAATCAATAGGCTGGATTATAGAGTTTGTGAGAAAGTACTTAAAATTGGAACCTGATGAGAAATTGGTCACTACCTTTTTATTTTTTTTATAGTATAGCACAATGGAGCAGTTGGATCTCCTGTATGGTAAGAGAATACCGCCGCCCATGCACATGCGCACGACAATCGCCGATATCCTCACTCACTCCGCTAGAAACAGTACAAGTACCGTTTCATGTTGACTATTCTGTGAGTCCGTGGTATCACTTCGGACGATCCGGCCCAATAAGTGCATCAACATATACTTCAGCATGGCTCTCACATGGGTGTGACACTCGCTCGGCCACTGTCAAGCCTTTCCAGAGACCGAATAAATTATAATTTATATTTGTACGTACCAGAATTTGAACCCTCTTGTACCTCTCGTTTTGTAGCAGACACCTTAATAATATTATACCACTCAGCTACAAGGCTTTCAAAATAAAGAAAAGGAATTTTTTACCTTTAAATAAACCATTTTCTTCTTTTTAAAATTCAATTAAATTCTCTATGCTAACAACTTGATCTTTATTTCAGTTTTTATATGTTAACCAAACATTTGCACCATCACCAGATCAAATAATAAAAAACCTATATGAATGTTTTGGAACAGATGGTAAATTAGTGTTACATTACTGTAAGAGTCAAGCTTGGGGATGATAATATTCATATATGGACTGTAGAACAAGCCTTATAAGTATAAAATATTAAATAAAGTATGAAGAAATGTAAATTTTATATAATATGGCTGTACACATTATTGATTGAGGTCTTAAGTATATAGCCAATGCTTTATAAGTAAAATAATTTCTAAATCCTAACATTTATTTCTTTATAGCTATTGTAAGTCAAAATTAATATAATTGCATATATTATTAACACACCAAAAATTGTTCAAACTAAAAAAATCAGTTTATTAATTTAGTGGTTTGACTGTTACAAATGTACGTGTTATGTATATGTGGATGGGTATCTGTTATCTGTAATGCCTCTTCCTTGACCTCTCCTCTTCATTGCAAGGCCGAGCGCGATATGTTATAGTTAATTTTATAATTCTTTGCTTTTAACGTAATCTGTTAGGCAATGTACACAATTAAGGTAAAATGATATAATGCAGTGAAACTTGATCTATCATTGTGGTCAAAATTCTATATAAACCATAAGTAATGTTTCCGCCAAGTTACATTTCTTGCACCGCATCTCACTTGAGACCGGACACACATCATATTTTTATACACGGCGAGAATGTGGCTAGCCCAAAAGACCGTGTGAAGATGTGATGACTGTATGGTCAGCAATAAATAGCCCTTCCAAAAAAAGTACTTATAAACATATATCATGTTTACCCAAATATTTTTGTTTTTGTTGTTTTATTGTTTTGGTACCTAATAAATAAATGTTGATTAATAATTACAAGATTTCTTTTTGTTGATGTTGCACCTTTAAAAATTTAACTTTTTCTAGATGTACCTTGAAGAAAAAATGTTTGCGGAACACTGATCTAGAATGTAATAATAATTATTATAAATAATTAGTTATTACTTTTATCTAAAAGTTTCTCTTAGTATATGCTAATAACTTGTATTGTAAGGGGGTGTTATAAATGTATGCTATAGAAATGTGAAAATGTATTTATTAATTTAGTATAATAAACAGTAAAGTATAAATGCAATTTATTTCTAATTTTCTGTTATTGTTTGTCCCCACTACCACTGACATATTCTTTACTGGTTGTTCTTGTTGGCAAATTATCTGAAAGAATATAAGTGCATTATGAATAAAGAGGATATCCTATATATGGAAAACTGCCATTTTAACTCATTTAAGTAGATAATGATTGACTGAAGATGAGCTCTGGTGTCTACATCATTTTATTCATTGCAAAAAGACATTCTTATGCTAAATATCATAAAATAATAATTTATATATGCAATGGTTGCAACAGTTTGAATGAATTTCATTATAATAATTATTAGAAGAATACCAGGTGGTCGACAGCATTTTACAGTGTTGCCAGTATTCTTCCCACTATTTCCACTTTTATTTGAGATATTCGAACGTGCAGTATCGCACGGACAGCACGAATGGACACTACTCCGGGTCGTGTCCATTGCATCAATTTTTTCTTCCTAAGGAAAGATCGACGACATTTTTAATGTTAAGAAAATGCGCAACTAAAAATGTTACATAAAAAAAATATTAGTATAGTGGATACCGAAGCAGTCGAATCACCTATAGGCTGTAAGATAAGAGAACATCGCGGTCCATGGACAACCGCTCCAAATTCCGCCCATTGGTTGTGTTGCCGGCTTTTTATGCCACTTAAGCGGCAGTTTTAAGGGCCTCCGATATCCTCACTCACTCTGGGAAACACAGCACAACATTCTATGAACCCGTGGTATCACTTCAGTATGGCTCTTCCATGGGTGAATTTTTGAAATTATTTTATTTTAAAAATTATATATTAAGTATAAAAGGATATTAGGAGAAACCTTTGAAGGTTTTGCGGGAATTCTAGGTTGTCTGTCACCAGATGCTTTCTCAACAGGTTTTTCTTCAAGTGGTAACCGAAGTTCCTCCTGCAATGTCTTTGGACCACTTGATATACTGTTCCTTGCTGATGGAGCCTTAGAATCCTTTGAAATGAATTGCTGAAAATGAATATATATTGCATTATTAAAACTTCGAAACTCAGGCATAGCTGGTATCCTGTAGTTGATTAGATATCTGAAATCTAAAGTTGATCTAGTATTTAACAATGATTTATATATTCATCACTCTACTTGTGATATTTGTCTTATTTTTTCATATAATAACATATATGTATGTTATAAATACAGATACCTCAGGCGTTTTCCATATAATAATGCTACCAGCCGCACAGCAGCTTACAATAAAGTTGGCGTCGGGACTAAAACGGCAACAGGTTACCGCACCAGCATGGCCGAGCCCCGTGTGTGTGAAAATACCCTCTTGGTATTTCCATAGCTGCCAAATAAATACAAAACAATTAGCATTCCTTGAGAAAAAATCTAAATTAAACTGTAAAAATCGCCGTTAACGGAAACAAGGCCCAAGATCGGTTTTTATCCCGTCTCTCAGCGGCAGGTAAATTACCGTCCATTTCCTCAGGCTGACATCTACCCCGTGACGACCCATGCCGCGGTTAATTAGTTGTGGAAAACAGTAACTTCTCAGCGAGCCCACGTAAGCTAAAAGGCCACTCAGACTAACAGCGAGAATTAATATATTACCTAAATTATTATTAAATTATTTTATCGATTAGCCTAAATTACTAGTTTGATTTATTTACCTTGACCATCTGATCATTTCCACCGGTGACAAATAGCTCGCCGTTATACGAAATATGTACTCCATTGATGGCTCCCACTTTACTCGCTTCTAACTGTTATTTTATATTTACATTTTAATTTAAAAATCTGTTAGCATTAGCTTAAACGACAAGTAGAATACATAGTTTTTAGTTTAAATCTGCACAAAAGTATGATGTCTATTAGATACTCTAAACAATAACACGATATTATGACATAAAAGAAATTAAATTATAGAGATACCATATTATTATTAATAAAAATCAGAAGAAAAACAAGCAAGAGGCACGTATAGAATAAGTGGTCCGCCGCCCATGGACATCCTTTAAAGTCCTAGCAGGACTCTAGCAGGATTATTCTTATGAAGGTACCCAAGTCGTATACGGAATTACGACTATAGGCACCTAATCCTAAAGAGTGGTGGTGCGCGGCACATATTGCCTTAAAAAACGCTCAGTTGTGCAACATCATGCGCAACAAACATCGAGGTGAAAAAAGGTTTGCCTCCCTACATAAAAAAACCAATCTCACTTCTCTAGCTAGGTTCCCACTGCCGGTCTCCCAGTAGGCCACACGGCGATCTGTCCCACCGGTAAGTAGCTGACAACCGAGCGGTTCAAAGCACACACACATAAACAATGTGTTCGCATACATTACTTGACGTCGTGACAGAGACCTAAAAATATTTTTCCAAACACAATTTATTATGGAACATTTTCTATTGTTATTATTTATTTTTATAGTATAGTGGACAATGATGCAGGTGGGTCTCTTATATGGTAAGAGAACACCGCCACGCATGGACAACCACTCCATAGTACGCGCATTGGTTGTGTTGCTGGCTTTTTACGCTACTCAAGTGCCATATTGAAGGGCCTCCGATATCCTCACTCACTCAGCGAAACACAGAACAAGTACCGTTTCATGTTGAGTATTCTGTGAGCCCGTGGTATCATTTCGGACAATCCGGCCCAATTATTAAACTATTAATAAAATATTTAATCACAACCCAGCACTCAATCACAGTTTCTCGAACAAAGAATGCTATTTAATTTATCCCAATTTTTCAAAATGTTAATTTTGTACGAACTTTGATTTAAATCCGTTTAGTACTTTTCGCGTGAGTATCTATCATCCATTCAATCTAAGTTTCGCGTCTATTATGTTAATAAAGTTTATTATGAAACTATTACACAAGATCCCATATAATACACGCGCCATCGGTCCCTGCGCTGACAGCCTCCATATCGTTAGGAGAAACTTGTATGGCCGACACTGGACTCTTGTGTTCCTTGAGTACTTTCTTTAGCGACTGACATTGCGGCTTTATGTCCCATATACGAACCTTTGAAAGATAAATGAAATAGGTGCACTATATCTAGCATAGACAAGCATAAATGTCAACACTTGACAAGATGTCATTATATTGTTTTATTAGAAAATAATTATTTTAGGATTTATTAATTTATATTGTACACATAATTGTTAATTTATAAGACTGCAGTAATGACTTCAAATATATTTTTTTTGATTATACAGTGAAACGGAATTGAGCTTTAATTTTCTAGAAAAAAACAAGTATTATATTGTATTATATTTTAACCAGGCATTCCCTGTTATAATATTTTACGTATTGCAAGACTCTACCTGTCCTTCACAGCCCCCTGAAATGAGAGTTCTTCCATCAGTGGTCATGTCAAGCGCAGATGTCCCCTTGTTATGAGTATTAAATATGCAGTACATCAGTCTTCCTGTGAGCGGCGTAAAGGCGCGTATGTTTCCATCGTTCCATCCTAAGTAAATTAAGAATAGGTAAAAATCAAATGGCGTATGTTTTTTTTATTTGTCTAGAGGATAACGGAGAAGGTTGATCTCCTATGATAAGAAAACACTGCCGTCTATTGACAACCGCGTCACAGTCCGCGCATTGGTTCAATTGCCGGCTTTTTACGCCGCCATTACTTATGGCATTTTTAAGCGCCTCCGATATCCTCACTCACCCAGTGAAAAATAGTAGAAGTATCTTCTCAAGTAAAATTACCATTTCATGCTGATTGCTGTGTATTCTGTGAGCCCGTTGTATCACTTCGGACGAGCAGGCCCAATAAGTGAGTCAGCATACGGTTCAGCACCAAAATTATTTATTCGTATATAAAAGTTAATTAATAAACCAGTTTTCATTTAATGGAATGGAATAGAATATACGTTATCATATTTTAAGTCTATTTTTTGGAATTACTAGTATTATAAGGTTGTATATCAGTGATTTATTTCAGTCTGAATATTATAATTGTTGTATGAATGTGTGCATGTTGGTAACATGGATTATTGTGTTGGTATGTTGGCAACATTCAATAATTAAGTCAGTTGTTTCCCGCCAAGCTAGCCAAGAGTTGGTTTATAATTCTTAATAAAAATACTACAATCATCGCGTTGCTAAACCTAATTGATATTTATGATACCTAATTAATATATTGAGTAATAATAATAAAACGCATTATTGAAGATATATCCGTTAAGTTTTATGACTTAACAAAAAATGCTTCTTCAAATGTGATAAGTTATATTGTATATATAAGAAATTTACAGAAAGGAAAAACAAAGAAGACTGAATATTATGCAATCAATGATTGAAGTAATGAAGGTACTGCGTGCTGCGTAGCAAGTTATAAGTAAAACAGAGCGTGTGTTCGCTACAACGGGTTTTAGTTTAACCCTACCGACAAATCTCATATAAACCCTCAGGCTTGTAAGCCATTTGATATAAAATAAGTTATAGTGCACCAACACATCAGGTTACTATAGATTTCAAAATTATTAAGTATTTAAAATATTTTGA
>DWCF01004812.1:0-15518 GCA_018230265.1 Delias oraia | reverse complement strand
CAGATAATTGTAACTCAAGCAAAATAGTATGAAATTGCACGCAATGTGCAAAATTTTATTAAAATCGGGTCAGTTTAAGAATCCACAGCGTGACACTTAAATTAAGATATTTTTACAATAGAGGGTGAACCAAAATGCGTTAGAGATGTCGCTTCAAGTTAATTGATAAGAGATAAATATTAATTATAACATATATAAGAAAAATACACAAGAAAAAAACTTAGATATAAATTTATATGAAAGCATTAATTTAATTAGAAAAATCAACGTACCTTCATTACAAAAGTTCAAGTATAAGAACGGCGCAGTGAGCGAGTCTAGTCCTTGCCAATAAACATACTGCGGATTGGTTAATAACCAGGCTTTTAACAGCCGTTTCAGAGTTCGATGCCCGGCGCGACCACATAGCAACCAACAGTATTGGTGGCAGCGTGGGATGTCCACGTCAATCTAAATGTTAATTAAATATAAGTGTAAACTCTATGTAACGTGCCTCCATTTAACGACACACTCCCTAAAGCGTCGAAATCAATTGGCTTTAGTTTGTTTAGCTTGTCTTCGCTCTACCTTTTCTTCTCTCCATTTAACGACAATTCTTTATAACGCTATAAAATGCACAGTTCCTTCAGTGTCGTTATATAGATTTTACACTGTACTTGAATTGAAAATGTTTTACATTATAAAAAGTTCTTTATTTTTCGGTGTTATCACAGAGAAGTAATTTTGACCCCTTAATAATACTAATAAAAGAAAAACTAACTTATAATTTTCTTTTAGATAGAGCAACTGATAGGGAAAAGCTTATATTGAGTATATATTTGCTGTCTTTGAGAGGATAATTATCGGAGTTATGACTAAAATTCTCAAACAATTCGATCTGTCCTAGAATTATATTTACCCAAACAGATTATCTAAACTCAGTTAGGACTTGAATATTTTTTATATTTTAGAGACAGCATTTAAAAATCGTTTTTTTAATTGTAAAATATTTAAATAAAAAATATGTTAAAACAATTTATATTTTACCTGTCTGTCAGTAGGTGTAGGGGTCTCCTTATCAATTCTTTCATACTGATCCTCAATATCACCTACAACGCCCAATAAAGCCGCCCACACATCACCGCGAACTAACGGAGGAATATCGATTTCAGCGTGAGCTCGTATGTACTGTACTGTGTAGGGGTATCCCTATAAGAGTATTATGTAAGACGTAATTTTTCTATTTAACAATTGAATTTAATTATTCAAGTCGCGAACGAAACAAATTTAACGAATTGTGAGACTTATTCGAATAAATGATACATTCAAAAGGAGATACTAAAACAGTACAAAAGAATTTCTTATCGTTACAGAAATTTAAAAATTCAATATGTATCTATGAAATATATTTCACTTACTTGAAGAAGCCGCTGAAACCAAAGCAGTCTATGGAACTGATACTCTGTATCTCTCTCTCGTATAATCTTTGGCAGAGACACGGTATCGCATTCTTTGCGTTTTTCATGCATTAATGGGTAGAAATCGTGTGGCGATATATGCGCTAGGCGATTTTTTAATATTTTCAAACTATACTTTGCAATTCGTCGATCGTACAGCGCGTTCTTTTTGCTACCAATTGTGCAGCCATCCAAAAGTATTGCTCTGAAAGTCAAATTTTACTTCACGTTTAAAAAAAAGATTTCCTCTGAGACTAGTCTTTTATATGCTGAACACATATAGATTAAATCATTCTAGCATATTTATAGATGAGTTCTTAATAATTATTTTTTAGTGATACTATTCCCATAGATATTAAATTTAGAACAATAAAAAGGTTTATTGGATAAGTATTGCTTGACTGACATTTGTTAAATTTAGCATTTATCATATGAGGTTTTGCTTACATTGGCATAGATAAAATTGGTGGGCTATTTTTGATCAATCCATTTCTCTTTAATTCTGAAATAATATCACCACCTGCTAATTGCCACCAATGGTACAGATATTTTAACTTACACCCCAATAAACCTCTAGGTGTTTGTAAATCTATTGGTTTCTGATCATTAATTTTCTTGAGATTTTCAAGTAGTTGAGAAAATGTTGATCGTTCACTTGGGTATATTTTTAAACACTTTTCTATTATATCCTGTATGCTCTCTGGAAGTGCCTGTATAGTTTTTAAGATATATTAAACATCTTTTAATTAGTCATTGATTAATTTACTATAACATAATTGCATTTACTGAAAATTTCTAGAGAAAAAAATATTAAGAAACTTGTACCTTGTATAACTCATAACGTTCATGTTCTCTAGTTATCCTCTCTGCAGGATTATTGGCATGTACTAATGTGAGAATTCTTCTCAAAATAGGTCCAGGCTTCAAATTACTCCATAGTTTACCAATGCATAGTTCTAATAGGATTATACCAAAACTCCATACATCAGCTGATGGTCCACCACCATTTAGTATTGCTTCAGGGCTTAGGTAACGAGGAAGCCTAAAAGTTTTACATATTTAAAATCTAAATAAATTTTATTAAAATAGCAATTAGTTTAATATTAGTAAGTTTGAAATAGAAAAGTATAATCTTTATATATTATTAATAAAGATACAGATTATGTACAAGTTTCATCATATGTTTTATGTTTACAGTTTAATCCTTTTTTAGATTTTAATGATGTCAGTACACAGAGATAGTGCATACAATTTCACACATAAACTAGTTTGACTTTATATGGAATAAAGTATAATAATCTAATTCTATTCTATACGAATATACCAATATACCATACCCCAAAGAAAATGGCACTTCCTTGCCACCATCTGTCATATAGTACATGCCATAATTAAAAAGTTTCACTCTTCCATAACTATCTATTAAAATATTGTCATCAGAAAGACTCCTAGGAGTTATATCATGCTTATGAAGATAGCACATAGCATTAGCTATTTGAACTCCAATACTTATTATCTCCTGATGAGTAAACTTTGATACAATTTCTGATAGAGGTTTTCCAATTACTTCTGCTACCACAATTATCCTTTCTAAAATAAAATATATAATAAATATAAACAACCTCTGTTTATATAATAAGAAAATTTATATATCAAAATATCTATATTAAAATATATCCTGAATATATTCATACCATGTTTCCCTCTTATTATATCAAGATATTTACAGAGGTTTTGATGTTCTATTGTCAATAAACGTTGAGCTCGTCCTAATATAGTTACAGAACTTGGCGTAAGAGGTAATCCATTGCTGCCGCATGTTTCGCCTGGGTGATTTTTCGCAAAATATGTACAGGCTGCGAATTTATAGTTTTCTTCTTCATCCATCATTTGCTTAAAAAAACCTCTATGATAATAGCTTTAAATATTTTAAGGATGAGAAAGAATTGTGGGTATTTAAATAAAATTTTATATGATACTGAAAAAATTATTCAGTTTTTACCAATACTTGTTTAATGCAATTGTTGCCTCCGACAGGTATTCATGGAAGTCCAAGGGGGAGGTCTATGTCCAGCAGTGGACGTCTTACGGCTGCATTGATGATGATGATAATGAACCAATACTTAGATTTAACGGTGAATATCAAACACAAAACACTAGTCTAGATTTGCGCAAATAAACACACAACGATAAGTTGTACTTATATTATATCAGTTATTACTATTATTTAAATAAATTATAGAAAAGAACTACTCCAAAATATAGATTAGTCATAATTAAATAGCCTACCTTTTTTTCAGATAAAAAGATCAAATTTTTAAAAACATAATTACATTTATGACAAATGTTTACATTGAAAATTGAATTTATTCCTATAAAATAGTTCACGACTCGTTATAGTCCATTGACAGATCTTTTAAAAAGCTTTGGCCTTTGACGAATTTTAGCTCTGGAATCTAGCTTTTTAGATCTCATTTTCATTTTTCCCAAATAAAATGTGGAAATTTGGCTTGTGATTTTGTATAAATCACATTATTCACACACACAATACACAATTATATTAATTACACATATTTTACGGAATTAAAGAACTTTCCTTTAACTGAACAGATTATGTTTTAACAAGCAAAGGTAACTAAATTAACAATATAAACTTTTACTAATCTAAAATTAATACTCACCAACATTTTAAACCAACATTTATTGCTGTCTTTAATTCAGTAGAAATAATTTAAGTTGTACCTAGTAATTTAAACAGAAATAAAATTCTGCAATAGGATGTGGCTAAAAACCTTGTAGCCAAGCTTCAATAAATTAATAAAAAAAACTATGCCTGTCTTGTCAAGTTGTCTCTTTTTCACCAACTTATTCAAGAAAAAATCTTGGTGATGCGTTTCCTAGATATTTGTAAAAAGCAAGTTATTAATATTAATTTAATTCGTTCGAAAATATACAATCTTGTTACGTATAAAATCTCAAATAATTTCATCCGCATTTTAGAAAATCTTAACAGTGATGAGATAAGTTTTAATGCAAGGGGATATTATTTTCAGTTTCTTGGAATTATTATTTAGAAGTTAAAAGTGACGGACTGTCAAACATGGCCTGTTTTGATGATAGAAACATAGAATCGGAGAGAGAAGAAGGTGAAATTGTAGACGATCTAGATGATTTATCTGATATATCGTCTGAAGAGGAGTTTTTGTTGCGTCAGCGGTTAGAAATTCTTGAAAACTACAACTATGCCCTTGAACGCAAAGAGGCTAAACGGTGTTCAATTGGATCTGGTAAGATTTAATTCTTGAAAACAGTAAAACAATATATACTCAGACCTCACAAGTGTTTTTAAAAAGTGGGTAAGGGCTTATAAATGGTAACATTTTAATTAAAGTAAATTATGAGATTAAAGATATAATAAAAATGTAGACCAATATTATTTATGGTAACTTTGCAAATATTATCAATTTATATTTCTTAATGACAATTGTTTTGACTAGACTTATTCAGTGGGAATTATTATTTTGAAAGAAGAATAAAATGTTTATATTCTTTATTGGTATCTTTAAATTTTATATTATATGTGATGTGAAGCATAAGAATATTTGCATACATATTTGATCTATTGTAAAACATTAACTATAATAATATTAAACTATATTTATATTAAAATATAAATTTAAATATGGTATATTATATTTAATTTAAATATAGATAAATTAATATCTATATTTTATTTATCTATATTTTTCAAAAATTATATTTTGCAAGGAGAATTGTTTTTCAGATTCACCAAATAAAAATATAGGTTCATTGAAAAAAAGAAATATTCCATTATATGGGAACAATGATACTTCCCAACCACACATTTACAGAGTTATTAAAAATGATAGACTTATTAAGAAAAAAAAGAGGCCTAATGTAAATGTAAAAGAAGTTTCATTAAAAAGTCATAAAAAAATATATAATTTTAATAAAACACCTGCAACATTGAAAATTGTAAGTGATACAAGTGAGGATTCTAATGATGAAGAATATAAAAGTAAACGTAGAAAGCTAGCCAATGCTGTTTCCTTTAGCACTAATAAAGTTGATAATTCTTCTCTTAAAGATCGACTAGCTAAAATGCTGCATCCAAAACCAGAGAGTACTATTATTACACAAAATACTATATTAACAGGTACTACTATTAAATCAAAATGTGATATGGCTAAATCAATCACAGATACATCTTTAACCAATGAATGTAGTTTAATTGTTAAGGGTACCACAAATTCAATTTATTGTAACAACCTGTCTGCAGATAATACTTTAAAAACTGTGTCAGATAAAGTCACAGAAGATGGAATAAATAAAACTTCTATTGAAAAATGTGAAAGCAAAGATAGCTCAGATGAAGATATAGAATCATTAAGACAGCATGCATTAGACACAAAATCTTCAAAACAACATTCTGTTCTCCCTGAAATTGAAAATGCTCAGCACATAGGAAATAAGCATGCTGCAGAAGATGAAGACAGTGACACTGAAGAGTTAAGGATCATATGTTTAAGATCATCCTTAATAAAGAAAGCAATAGAAATGAAAAAAAAACTAAAATTAGAAAAAAGATTGTCACAAAGTACAATCACATGTGATAATATATTAGATAAATTTGAAATTAATGGTAACACCACTGATGTTGAAAATGTTGATATGGATATAGGATCAGATGCAGATGAAAAAGATAAAGACCATTGTCATACTTCAATTTTACTTGAAAATGATAAGCAAAACAAGAAAGAGAAATTAGAAATAAATAAAGTAGAAGAATTAGAGGAAGATGAGGATTTATTGAGAGCAAATTTATTAACTTCATTAAGTAAAAATTTACCTATTCTATCTAGTATTAAGACTTCAAATATTCCTGTGGAAACAACAGAAAAACATAGTAATATTCACATGGAAGGTAGTAACGCAATCATTGAAAAAAAATTTATAATAGAGTTAGGTGACTCAGATTCAGAAGCAGAACATGAGGCAACTAGAAACTTAACTAGAATGCACATGAAACTCACTGAGCCAGCAGAATTTCAAGTGAAACTTGAGCAATTCTTGAAATCTACACGGATGCAAGTGGAACAAGGTTCTGTAACACCTGTTGGGCAACAGCCAGAAGCTGTTAAATCACCAAATAAATTTATTCCAAAGGTTGTGATATTGTTTCATGTTTTTTAATTAATAATGAACTAAACAATGTTTAACTAATTAAAATAATTTCCAGGCTATGATTCATTTACCTAAATCAGAACAAATTGAATATAAAAGACTAGTTAAGAGAATGAGAGAATTAGAAAAGCTAAAAGAATCCAGACAATTAATGTTAAATAATGCAAATAAAACTCAAGAAAAGGATATGTTAAAGCCTAGAAATATTTCTACAAATGCAAGGGAAGCAATGGAAAAGAAATTGGAGGACCAAATTGCTAAGTCTCGGTATGTAGTTTGAATATTCATTAAAAATTACTATTAATTTGAATTAATAAATGAAATATATCTTCCAGTAAAATAATAGCTGAAGAGTCTGCAAAAATGTTAAAACTGAAAGAGGAAGGGAAGAAATTATCACAGAGGCATAAAATAGTTTCAAATGAATTGAGAAATATAATAACAGCAATTACATTAAACAAGAAACAACAAAGAAATGTACAGAATGGATTGAATAAAATAAGACTTCAACATCTAATGTTACTGAAGAGGTTTGGTTTTTAATTCACTCTTAACATTGCTAGTTGACATTTAATAACATATCTCACAATTCATATATTTTCAATTTCAGTTCACCAATCACACATTCCACCTTGAACAACATGAATTTGAATGCTCAAAATTCTGTTCCAACTAACAAAAAGCAAAAAGAAAATGATCCATCCACAAAAGATCATAAAAATGCAAACAATCTCAAATCGGTAAAAGTTAGTCTGTCCAATGATTTGAATAAAGAAGCCAATATGAGGCCTGCCAATCGACAACTTTCGGTTGAAGTGAATATTAATAACAATTTGAAAGTTATAAGATTTCCAAAAAATAGTGAAAGAACTATCTCGATAGATACTGCATGTGACTGTAAGGAAACAAAACTTTTAAGAGAAATATTAGGGAATGAACATAAAACCAAAGAGGATCGAAAAGATAGTTGCTCTGATGTCAACAAATATGTTTCACCGCTAGATGCTTTGGGGCGAACAGAGTGAGTGCTGTTTGTTTCACATAGAAAGTATTTAATCTAGTGTTTAAATATGTAATAATGCATGGTATTTAACTATTTCTATTATCTAGGCGTAGAAATTTAAGGAAATATACAATGATAGAACCCGTGGATGGAATATGCGTACGAACATCGCAATATAAGGGGCCAGCGATGTAAGTATGCATTGGAACTATCCACAATAGTTAACTAGTCTAAACCGCTTGAACATTTTTCAGATGGAATGAAGATCCCAATGCCTTGCTGTGTCCATATGAAGTTGACGGCAATTGCCGAGACACTGATTGCAAATTCATACACTTAAAGCGACGATGACATAGCAAAAAAATCCACAAACACACACATCATAGAAAAAAACAAAAATCCCACACTTTTTTCCATATTCCCTAGTACCTGCTATCTTCAACGGTTAAAGGAGTCTTCGCACGAGTGTAAAGTATTTAAGATTTCCTTACTTTTTTATGCATGCTATGGGAATTTGTGTTATTGTCATGTTGCATTAACTGACCAGTCGAGCCTTGATTTTCGATAGGTTAATTTTATTCTGTTTGTTCTGCATTATATGAGTCATTCATTATTTCAATTTGCCAAAAGGTAGCATTAAAAATAAAATTATATATTTCATTAGTTACACATGAATTTAATGTTATAATCCCATTAAGATTATTAGGCAATGTCACAATATTCTTTTTAAGACATCGGGTGCCATAATAATGCGCCATATTTTTTTAGTTTTTATCTAGTTTTACAATTATGTTATTTGTTGTCAACTTCATTAACGAAATTTGTGTTTAATGTTCTTTTAATGAAATCATTTTTATTTTAGTTGCATTTTTTTCTCAAATTTTCCTTTGCTAGCTGCTCAATATGAGGCTGTCTATTTAATATAAATACACCGATTAGGGTTGTTACTCAATAATGTTCATATTTCAAAAACTACATTCATCGAAATCGGTTCATAGCGAGGTGCCAATAGATATCGAACGATTTTATATCATATAATAATGTTTTTAAATTGCTCATGTATCACATCTTATGCAATTTCTAGTTGGAGAGGACGCGCCGGGTAGCGACCTGTTGCGGTAAGTTACGCCTTTCAACTTTTTCTAATGATTCGTAGTGATAAGACTGATAATACTGCGAGTGCCAGATGGACATCACCCAACGGTAAACTTGTGATTGTGTTAACTATACTAATAATTCTTCTTTCTATTGAAAATATAGTTTTTATAAAAATGTATATTATGTAAAAAAGTTACTATAAATAAAACAAATATTGTAATAGTTGTTTTATTTTTATGCCTGACCTATATCGTCTTGTTCCTTACGCACCATTCAATCAATATAAATAATCGGAGTTCGATTGGAGACATATTTGTATGTCAAATTTTATTCTTTAAATATTTTGAAATTGCGACACGTGCATAAGATTAACCGAAATAAAGCTGCCTGGTGCCTAAAAGTAGTAGGTAAGGGTAAGGAAGGACAGAAATAAAGAAAATGTTAAAAACATACTTTGAATAAAGTTATTTTTATTTATTTATTGATATTATTGTAAATGAAAATACGACGTAAAATATTCCATCACATTGATACACATTTAGACAAAAATACGTATATTCTGGAATCAAATTCGATATATTTATAGAAATCTTAAAATAAAAGATCACTGACTAGACACAATAAGGTACACATCGTGATAGGACAGAACTGTGGGCGTTTAAGCTTTCGACACAAAGCGCCTTCCATAGATGTACCGATTTGTAGTTGATTATTTACAGCTGGAGTCCTCAAACACGAACATTTGTCCGTTTGACGTTCTCGCGTCTGATGGGAGCTTCGTTCGAAAAGCTATAGAAACATTTTAAATGGGTTTAAGTTCCACTTTTACACAGTAAACATTCATATAAAACTCTATAAATTCATAAGATTTATTTGGTGTTTCAAAAGCTCAAATAACATCGATAGTTTTATCCTCGTATATATTCATGAGATTATTTTATCCTTTACCAATTAGTAGATAATAAATAGCCCACAGTTAGAAGATACAAACTGGTAGGTACAATACAGGAAAATGCAAAAGGTATTCTTCTAACACGTTAACTACGACGATAGATACAACGTCTTTACAAAGTCTGACCTCGTTAGAAAAATAAACAAAAGCCTTTTTACCCACCTTAGCCTTAAGCCTTAATACCCATTCATCTAATTTAATTAAAACAGGTTCGGTTTTTCGATACACAAAGACGTAGGCAATAGACAAGTTCGCCATAATTAAGATTTCTAATTAATTGGCAGACTACCAGATTCAAAAATTTTTTGATTTACTTTTGTTTCATTTTTATCTTTTAAAAGACCAAAAACTGTATGTAACGAAAGCTGTCCGGAAATCCCTAGAGCGAACTCTATTAATAATATCTAATGTAATATTTGTTGAGACGTAATAAATAATAATTAGATATTATTTTACGTGAATTTATTTTAACATACTTATCTAGTGTTATAGATTTTGACCATTGACCATATTTATTTAAGTAGATAATTTCTCCAAACTATACAGCAAATTACTAAAAAATAATGAAAATTAATTTGAGGTCACATTCATATATCAATTGATCTATCTGAGTGTATGCCACATGGCGACAGCTTTGCGCGTCTCCTGTGCCATTTGCGCCCAATGTCGGCCTTCCGCAGCTGGTTCAGCGGCACCCACGCAGCACCAACCTACTACCAGATTGTTGCTTCCACCAGTTACCACGCAAATCTGAAATATTAATGATTTTAGGTACTTTCTGTACGCTACAACTTCTGATAATGACATAAGCGGTCGTCCGCCCATGGACACACTCCATCCTTACTACGCTTTTTGTTTAAGGTCCCCAAGTCGTATATAGTATTATTGAGTGCATACAATCTATTAGCATGTACACAGTATGATGTTATAGTAACTCGTCGACTTAGAATAATTTTGACCATATTTAAACGTTGATTTAGAATAGCATAAAAATGTTACCTCAACGGAGGCTTCCTGGAGATGGCCTGATGAGAGACTGAAGGACAGCGCTTCGTTCCAAACGGGGTTGTTTATCTCTTTCCTATTTGTCTTCTTCTTCTTCACTCGCTTTCCATTCACCAAGAGGTAGACTTTTACATAAACATCTGTAATTTTATATTTACACATTAAATACTCAACGACAAAATAACTTCTATTTATTATTATTTATACTCAGCGTGAAACGGTTGTTGTACTTCTTTGAAAAGGCGTAAAAAGCCGCCAACAAAACCAATGCGCGGAGTGTGGTGCGATTGTTCATGATCGGCAGTTTGCTCTTACCATATAGAAGCCCTACCTGCCCCGTTGTCCGCTATACCATTACAAATATATAATATTTGAAGTACCTAAAGCGTCTTTTCCTTCCTGAGGTGGTAGAAGGTTGCGAGCCTTCAACACTACCACGGTGAGTCGTTCAGCAGAAGGCAAGTAAGACAAGGAAAGCAATAGCTCTTGCAATTCTTCTGGCGGCCGTCTCTCTCTTGACAGTTCTGCCCACACTTCAGCTCCACCGGCTACTTCCACTCGTGACAGAGGAATCTTTGCTGAACCCATTACTTCGTTTCGGGAAAATCTGAAAATTTTATTTAGGTTCTAACTAGACTACGGGAGAGAAGAGAAAAGCCACATTGAAATAACTTGTGACATTAAATTAATTCAAGTTTAAAACAACTCATTACGTGTTAATGAGACCCATGCAGTAAAAACGTAATTAATAAAAATATTAAACCATTGGGTAATTTTATAAATGAGGTAATTTAATTTAACACAACGAAAAGTGCCATACCTATCGTAATCAAACACTTGCAGTAGCAAAATCTTGTCACTAAGATCATCGTGAGATACGGGGAACTTGAAATGCTGGTCAAAGAACGGGTTGGCCTCGTTCCTATGCACTGGTGTCTGGCGAACTCGCGTATCTACTTCGGGCATCAGACTCACCCGGACGTATGGGTCGTTGAAGCCACCCGCTTCGTACCCGGCCAAGTCGTGAGCTGAAGTAGCAACATTTACTAAGTACATTAAAACTAAATGCCACAGCAAACTTTGGCGTACACTTAAGCAATATAACTGACAAGATATCATAAATATCAAGATAAGACTTTATATATAATTTCGGGACAACATCGATATATAAAACTCAAAAACCATGTCACTCAAAATACTCGATACAATTCACAAACCTTCAATAAGATGGACTTCCAGGTCTGAACGATCGAAATCGTACTTCAACCGCAAATGGATTCTGCCGAGAGATGGACCAGCTCCTTCTAGCTCTATCACCAATGGAGCCTCTCTCTTCGTATATAGGTCAGGTTGTAAGGCTCCCAAGGAACTGATAGTGCTAGCTCCACCACCAGGGCTGAGTGGTCCTGCGCCACTACTGCTTTCCACTAATGAATTGCTTCGATCTATTCTCCTGAAAAATTATTTTACACTTAGATATCAAATTATACCGTATTTAGAGAGCCTCATAGCTTTTAGGTTTTAAAAGTGTAACATGAAGCGAGGGATCGAGTTCGAATCCCGGTCCGGATAATTATAATTTAGTGTATAATTTATTTAGTCTCTGGAAGGTCTTGAGAGTGGCTGGGCGAATGTATTTATACTGTCGCACCCGTGGCAGAGAAATGCTAAAGCATATCCTGACGCACTAATTGGGCCAGCTCGTCTGAAGTGATGCCACGGGGTCACATTAATACTCAGCATAAAACGGTACTTCTACTGTGTTTTGCAGAGTGAGTGAGGATATCGGAGGCCCTTAAAATGCCTCTAAAGTGGCGTAAAAATCCGACAACACAATCAATGCGCGGACTGAGGTGCGGTTTACCACGGGCGCCGGTGGTCTCTTACCATAAAAAAATTTAAAAAGCGCAATATAATATATATATATATATAAACATAGAAGTGTAATGGTGCAATTGGTATAAGTTTCTTATAAAAATTACTTATTTATACATTTACTACTACTAAGCAAATGAATAGGTTAATTTATTTTTATAAAACATTAGCTAATATAATTTTGATTATTTAACGAAAAAAGTTTTATGAAGTGTTTAAATTTTCAAACGGGCTTCGCGGTGTGAAATTGACATAAATATTTAATCTACTTTTCGGACCTACGAGGCACTCCATCCATTTCATTTATTCAATTTTATAACATTCAAGAAAGCAGTAACAAATAATAATAGATGAGAGTGTTGACGGTAAAATAATAAATCATATTAATTTTTAATTGTACACTCTTTTACAAAATTTGATCCAAAAAAACCTTTACTGTAACGAGACGGTTCAATAACCGTATTTGAATCAACTTACAAAATAATATATTGTTAAGGCTTAAATATATATACCTAACCTGTTGTTTCAAATTTTCCTTCGAGATATTAAATAATTCAGCAGCAATTATGAGAACTGTTGACAGTTGTACCGGGGGCCTTGGGACCGATATGATTTAGTCGCTCAAAATAATCTATGAATCATTAAGTAAAGTGCTTTCTCTGTAATGACATGAGTGCCTGTGTGGACATTTTTAATTTGATTCAGCTATGTCTATATTTAGCTGCATAATTTTAACAGAGGATAACATTTATTGTAAAGCTCTTTTTAATAATAAAATGCCTAATATCTTATAAAGGAAAAGCAAGAATTGATTTAACTGCATAACTTGTTTACTTCGTAAGAAAAAGTATCGAAATCAGTTTCCAAAGAATCAGAAAGTGTAACCACACTTAATGAAATGTGTAGATTCAATATCCTGTAGCAACTATATAGAATTATGAATTTTCTTGGAAAGTAAGTGCTGTCTGACCTTAAGTGATATTTAATTTTAATATATATTTAGTATACACTTAATATATATCTACGCTATAATCTCTACTTTATTATAAAAAGTCATTGTTACTTTTATAATTGATGCAAATGGAACAAAATTTATAAAATTTAATCGAAAAAAGTAATCAAAATCAAGTTAGTTTAGTTAAAAATTATAAGTAGGTAAGTATTAATACATATTATGAATGTTCGTAGTTACTGTATAAACATGATATGTCCTACACAAGAGGGGAGATAAATTGAGTTTGCTTCAATTTGCGTTGAAACCCGGCGCTTGGGATGGCACGCCTGTGTCAGATTGATTTCCTTTGGACCTTTGTTGAAATATTCTAAAATTTTGTGAAATTTTAATTTCAACGGCATTTATAATTTAGGATATGAAAGTTAGAATTTCGATATAATAAAACGTTTAAAATGAATAACTCTAGTATTTGTAACTACAATATTATGGAGTCTACGCAATGCGTTACTTCTAGAACGAATGAAATTTGATTGCGTAAATATAATAACAAATCGATTCCTATATTTTTACAGTAAGCAAGTTGCCACCGAAATCACGTATGTTTTCGTGAAAGATATTAAACCTTTTGATATTAAACGACAAATTGCTTTTTAAAAATATACGTTCCCAGTAAATAAATCAATGGTGATTGCCAACGAATAATAAAACGTAATAAAAGTTGAATTTGGAAGTTTTTTCTTGTCTTTTTCTATGATATAACAGAATAATATGTTATAACGAGGTGGGTCTCCTATATGGTAAGAAAATACCGCCGCCCGTGGACAACCGCGCCACAGTCCACGCGTTGGTTATTTTGCCGGCTTTTTACACCGCTTCAGCAGCATTTTTTAGGGCCTCCGATATCCTATATTCACTCACTGACTTAGCGATACACACTAGAAGTACCGTTTTACGCTAAGTATTTTGTGAACCATTCGCTCCGTCACTGTCAAGCCCTTTCAACGAAAGAAGAAATTATAAATTAAATTATAAGTGTCCGGACCGGGATTCGAACACGGTACCTCTCGGTTCGTGGACACTTGTAAAACCGTTTAGCTAAGAAGCTCCACTCTTCTCTTGACCTACTTCCACTTGCCAAATAACTAATTCATGACTATTATTAAAACGTAATATGTAAAGCAACTAGAGACAACGTATATCTAATTGTCAATATTAAATACACTTTATAATAAAATAGAATTTTAGTGATAGATCGTATATCGCCTATTTTATATTATAACTTAAATTTAAAATTCCAGGATTCGTTTCGACTCCACAAAGAACGTCTTACCTTGGAGGCATAAGTAGAGGTGACAAACATCTTGGGGGCACAACATGTCTAGGGCTGGATGGTACTGGAGAATCTGCTAGGGATGCCAGTGAACCGTGGGCCAATGGGGCAGTTCGTATGTCGAGAGACACAGCTCTGAGAGGCGACGGCGACCTTGGCACACTTACGCCGGCTTCAAGAGTTCGGCCATCAGGAGCAAAAGTGCGAATCGCCGGTGAAGAGCCTCTGTGACTCTACAAATAATCATCATAAAATTATCGAAATATATAATATTAGACAGTCACTTCTTCCACCGTGATATCACAGTACTTTTTCTACAGCTATCCAGTGTCGCTAATACAATTAGAGAAACCAGATCTTTACTTCATTGTCTCTACGATTTGATCGAGTTCCAGAGAACACATTTTAATATGAAGCATCATTATTATATTAAGGTACCACAGATTGTCGGTGTAATTATGTGCTTTGAATTTGTTTCACCGAAAAAAACTGGTGAAAAACCGTTTTCAGGTTCGTTATAAATTAAAACTTTACAATAGTATATTTTTTAGTAATAATTTCAATATCACTGAGTTCATCCATCGGAGCAACATATTTTATTGTAATTGTGCACTGAGTGCAGTCAACGTAGCGCGTGGGTTTGCTATCAAGACTCAAAA
>DWCF01004811.1:0-15519 GCA_018230265.1 Delias oraia | reverse complement strand
ATCGGAGTCCCTTAAAAAGTGCCGCCTAAGTGACGTAAAAGCCGGCAACACAACTCTCTTACCATATAGGAGACCCAGCTGCTGCGTTGTCCGCTATCTTATAAAAAAAGCCTATAAGAGCACAGACTATTAAAATTAAAAGTAAAAAAACTGGACACAACGCGAAAAAGTTTTAACAGTTATATAGTAGACCAATTGAATTGTTGTTTTTAACAGTGTTTCGGAAAATTTTGCTTTCAAAGTACATCTATGAAAATGTATATTTTAATGTAAGTACCAAAACAATTAAACAAAAACGTCTCACTCTTGCATTCGCCTGAAAATATGAGTAAGTATTGTTCTTACCCTCATTTATTGCTTAACATAAAACAACCTTATTTTCCAAGGTATACCAATTTACGACCAAGATAATCTAATAAACAAGAAAGGTTCTCGAGAGGCGACCGCGTACCGGAAAGCACAGAGTGGGACATCCAGCCACGCGATGAAAAGACGATCTCACGAGGTCGCGGGCAACCGCTGGACCCAGATCGCTTAAGATCGTAATGGGTGGGCGTCTTTTTGGGAGGCCTTTGTCCAGCAGTGGACTTAACAGGCTGATGATGATGAAACTAATGGGCGGCGGTAACCGGTATATAGCATACTTTAATCAATTGTACCAAACATAGGTCTTATAAAAAGGAGAGAAAAACGCTAACTCACTGTACGATATCTATCGCGTAGGACGCTCTCCGGGACGACGCCTTTTTCCCTTACGGAGCCGGGTATCGCCTTTAGAACCGTCTCTACCAGCTTATCGCCATCACCTGAGGTATCATTTCATCCAAAGCTCATTTAAAAGATTATATTATAAGCCATACGTAGTAATAAATGTGTATGGATGTATATTATAAATAGAAAATGCTATAAAGTGGGAGTTCTTACAATACAGTGGAATCTCGATAAGTCCAACCTTGTTTAGTGGAAATCCTAATTTAGTCGAAAAAAATGCTATTCCCTTCCGCTGAATGACTAAATATGCAGTATCTCTAATTAATGAGACTCTAACTGCAACTAAATGTTATACTTATTTCCCCACGAAGAGTTGATAAGAATATTTATTCTCTGTAACTCGACTTTCAATACGAGTATGATGTATTTAGTAAAATATTGTGACGTCTTACTTGGACTACTCCGAAAGCATAGCAAATAAAATTAGTTTTTTCTAGTGCATTTAAATTTATACAAATACATGTGTACCATAAATCTAAGTCGAAAAAAGCCGCACCTTGTAAGTCAAAGTTATAGCAAATAAGTCGTATGTACCTCAAAATTCTTGTTAACTCCAAAACTCATTAACTCATTAGCGTTTCCCTTCATAGTCAAGTTATCAAGATACCACTGTATTGCCATTTGGACGACAATACCTCCGAATATTAATATGTGATTGAAAATGTAGACACATACCTTTTAAATGTGATCAAGAACTTTTTAGTTTTCAAGAAACTCCAAAGTGGCTTTGTGTTTCTATGTCAAAATATTGATTTTGAAACTTTTTGTCAAATTTCACAGTATCGTCTAAGCTGAATTGTTCAGTATACGGAACTAACCGGATGCCTTTTGTATGGCGTTCAGCTCCCTACTGATGTCCACGTGGTGCGCCCCCTTCTTGGTGGCTGCCAGCAACGCCGACCCGGCCACCCACAGCTCCTGCGACCGCCGCGTCTCGCGTTCGGCCTTTAGGTGAGCTGGAAACCGATACACAGCTCTGAGCCTATTGATGCTAGTTTGAATGGTACAATGTATAAAACAATTCTTCAAATGAATAATTTTTATTATGGTATAGCGAATAACGGAGCAGGTGGGTCTCCTATGTGGCATTCTTGAGGGCCTGCGAAATCCTCACTCACTCAGCGAAAAAGTAGAAGTACCGTTTCAAGTACAACTATCGTTTCATGTTGGGTATTCTGTGAGCCCGTGGTATCGCAGCTGGCCCAATTAGTGCGGTAGCATATGCTGGAACATGTCTCTCTCACGTCTGATAATATCAAGAAACAACGATTGAAACAAACAGTTAAGCTTATCTTCGACCAATTTGAGTTTGCCGGCCATCTCTGATAGCTGCCGCGCGAAAACGCCCTTCTCGAAGGCCACCTTCTCAGCTACCATCTTGTTCAGCGTTGCTGTTGCCTGAAACATGGCAATTCTATGTGATTTATTTATTTATACATCCATAAAAATACCTTTTAATACTAAAATTAATTTTGTTTCAGATTTAGATATTTATTAATGTCCATTAAACTGAATAAATGCTATACTTTGTTAATTATATACTATATTTATTATATATGTTATATAAAATTAAATATAAAATCAAATCGAATGGATCGATTCGATTTTCTACTAAAAATCTCTACTTTCCCGTAGATATACAATGCACATCCTATGTAAGTTAATAATAAAAATTAAAGTAAAATAAAAAATACTCATAAATTTTAAATAATACCTTCGAGAAATACAAGGTTACGTGTAATTTTTCTTTGTTTTTGTTTTTTTTTGTACGTCTTTACCTGTCCGTGTTATTTATTGTACTGTGTTTAACTCATTATCTGTGTGTTTAAATGTATGTAATAAGCAGATACGAGATTTGTATGCATTTCTATAGACTGTGCCAAAATTAACACAAGATTTGATTAAATTTTTTAACTGCATAAATGGCGGTAAATTGAAATCATTAATTTTGCGACAACCTATCTTATTCTTCTTGCTAGACCTGTTCCCATTTACTTGGGGTTGACCTTCCTAGTCCGCATTCTCCATTCAGCACGATTTTGTGCTACGTCTATTTTGAGATGAGCTTGTTTTAGGTCTTTTTCGACCGTCGTCAACCAAGTGAGTGAGTGTTTGTTGCTTGGCAACTGTGAAACAAGTTTCACCATGTAATCTTCTGGGCGTCTTTGAATGTGACCGATGCGACAACCTTTATAAAATACATAAAAACTACCTCTTTTTCTTTTTCAATTAGTTTTCTTTTCAACATTTCTTGATGCTTATCATGTTGTCTCTTTAACGAATCCTTTAAAATTTTATCGTTCGCGGCAATCTGGTCGGCGTACTGAAATACACGTAGAGAATAGTTAGAGTATTATATGAACAAATTAAAGACAGCTCAGTATTATATAAAGCTGAATCATTACACATCTAAAACAGTAAACATCATATAACTGTTGAGAAAACCAGTTTTTTATAGTATAGCGGGCAACGGAGCAGATGGGTCTCCGATATGGTAAGAGAACAGCGCCACCCATGGACAACCGCGCCACAGTCTGCGCATTGGTTGTGTTGCCTACTTTGTGCGCCAATTAAGCAGCACTTTTAAGGGTTCGATATCCTGACTCACTTTGCGTACAGTACAAGTATCGTTTTCACGCTGAGTGTTCTGTGAGCTCGTGGTATTTTTTCGGACGAGCCAGCCCAATTAGTGCGTCAGAATATGCCTGAAGCATGGCATATCTGTTTTAATATCATAGAATAGATTATCTTGGAACACTATTGTAAGCTCAACAAAAGAACTCTTTATTTATAGAAGCATTCTCTGGTCTCAATACTCACTCTCTTTTGAAACTCTCTGTCCAATGCAGTTTTCTTCTGTCTATATAAAGCCTGCATTTGTGCGTCTCTGGCTTTGTTTTCGGGCAGTGCTAAGTAATATTAGAGTCATCAAATTAGAATTGAAGTCTAATGTAATTTTCAGTATACTTTAATTCATTTACAATTTACTTTAAATTACAACATTTGTAAAAAATTATTATGAAACGCACTAAAAATTATATTGTTTATGAACTAATTCGTAATGTTATATAGTCGCCATTTAAAGACACGCGAATTATTTGTATCCCCTATACGGTTTATTTTAAGAGATTTTTTAAACATACTATGTACAACTCACTCTCTACGCCTCTGTTAACTCGGTCTGTCATTCCATCAACGGCGTTTTTCAACTCTTCTTTCAACTTCGAAGACTGGAATATAATAAATATATTATTTTTATTATATAGCAGACCACAGTGCAAGCGGCTTTCCTGATGGTAAGTATTTATAAAAATATAAAAAATAAATAGCTTAACTGTGTAACGACATCAAATTGATAGTCATTTCATAGTATCCCAAGCATTTGTGAAACTCACATATCGGTAGGTGTGGTAGAGCAAAAACTCCGGGTCGCCCTGCAGCTGCAGCGCATCCTTTTCGTATTTAATCTCCGGGTACATGGTCTGATTCTCCACGGTGTACTTGTCGACGGCGTTTTCAACCTGAAATCAACAAATCGCTCATACAACATTGTAATTATGCAATCATAATTATACATACTCATAGTACCAATGTTCTGTGAGTATTTTGAAAAACACTTGACCTTCCTAGAATATAAAACATGCAAACATAGTTCATTTTATGATAAATATAACAAAATCCCAGGCGAGGTAGAAGAGTTGATGCTAAATACATTATAATATTTCTTTATAGTAAATTAATAAGTAAAGAATAAATAATTGTTAATCATTTGAATAACTGTGCTTGGGAATGATCTGCTTCAGTTCAAAATGTATTCTTATGGACCAGAATGGTATCTAATAGAAAGAAACATCGATTTAACATCATCATGATCATTTTAGCCGTAAGACGTCCACTGCTGGACGTAGACCTCCCCCTTGGACCTCCAAGAATACCTGTCGGAGGCGACCTGCATCCAGCGTCTTCATATAAGCGATGTATTGCTTTAAAATGTAAAGTCTCTTTCTACGTTCGTGACGTACGAGTGCTCGAGCTAATGTGCAACTATTTTTGAAGGGCTATCTGCTTCCGGACATCGACCGTTACAACTTAACACGGTCGTTTGGGTGATCTCTAGGCTCGCAGTGAATTTGATTTTAAAATGTATCGCTAATAAGAAATTTTGTCTCCAATAACAGCCCGTTCTGAATACCCCAAAGCGGTGCAGACCTGCTGCCAATGCAAGTCCATGGCCTGCGCTCGGTCGTTCTCCCACTCGTAGAGCATGAGGCCGGCGGTCAGCTTTTTCTGGTAGTCGTTGATGAGGCCGCGGGTGCTAGCCATCTGCTCCGGAGTAGCCTTCACTCCACATTCGAAGTATTGGATTAGGTCGGCTGGAAGCATGTACTATAAGATTACTATACTATATATATATAGATTGTACTATACTATCAAGATTATTTCCATGTGGTGTGATGTTCTCCATCACCACCTGAAATATATGTAATATATAAAATTTTCGTGTTACAGATTTAGTTACCATACTCCCCTGAAACGGCTTGACCGATCTTTATGAAATTTTGTATTCATATTGAGTAGGTCTGAATATCAACTACTTTCTATTTTTCATACCCCTAAGTGATAGTAACAAGTGACAATAATTTATTTTATATGTTTTCAATTTTTTTTTATGATTTGGCATTTAAAAACACATATAACCCTAAAATTTCACCCTTCTACGATCAATATCTATTTATTAATAGAAATATTGATAATATATGTGGAAAAATAACGAACGTCTAATCGACTTAATCGATTTTATGAAGGATTATCGGAGCAGGTGGGTCTCCTATATGGTAAGAGAACACCGCTGCCCATGGACAACCGCGCCACAGTCCGCACATTGGTTGTGTTGCCGGATTTTCACGCCACTTAAGCGTTATTTTTAAGGATCTCCGATATCCTCACTCATTCAGCGAAACACAGTACAAGTACAGCTTCACATTGAGTATTCTATGAGCCCATGATATCACTTTGGAGGAGCTGGCCCAATTAGTGCGTCCATATATACTTCAGCATGGCTCTCCCACGGGTCTTTTCGAGATGTCTTTAAATTTCTGTGTGCTGTGTCTTTCACGGGAAACAAATATTAAGATTCTACTCACTAAATTCAGAGAGTGCTTCTCTGGCGTTAGCCGTTGACGTATTGACAAGTTTTATCCTCTCCGCCAACTCGGCGTGCAGTTTTCGCACCGATGATATTGTGAAGTTCTGCATCGCTTCTTCTACCACCTTTCAATTATTACATTCATATGTTAATCCTTTTACGAATTAGGGTTATGGATGATTTACGTGGGCTTCATAGCTAAGTGCTTAGTATTTGTCACTAATAATAAGTCTTCACGTGTAACCCCGTAAACCCGTGGGAGAACTATGCAGAAGCATTTGCTGACACACAATTTGGGCTGGCTCGTCCGAAGTGATACGACGGGCTCACAGAATACTCAGTGTGAAACTGTACTTGTTGTGTGTTTTGCAGAGTGAGCCAGGATATCGGAGATTCTTAAAAGTGCCGCTTAAAAGCCGGCAACAAAACCAGTGGACCAACGGACTTGGCACGGTTGGTGATGGGCGGCGGTGTTATCTTACCATATAGGAGACCCACCTGATCCGTTGTCCAGTGTACTAAACAAAAAGTGTTAAAAATTTAACGCACTTAAAATTGTTCTCTAAATGTGTAACGACCGAGTAAATAAAAGGAATTTGAAATAGGCTTTACTGGTAAAACAACTCACAGAGTTGTAGTACGCGCAGGCCTCTTTGGCCGTGAAATAATTGTTGAGCGCCTCCTCGGCCAGATCCCTCACGCACTCTTCTATTTCGCAAATGCTCTTCGTGATCACCGGCGGTGGAAGGATTTCGCAATCACCTGTTCAAATGCTAAGTTATTCTCTCCGTTGAACTTTTATATGCAAAGGTGACAGGGGAAGACATGATTATGCGGATAGTAGAAAATACTAGGATTACAATCGAATTTTAAAGAAAATATATACATATGTATATTACTATGTTTTTCGTTCTAGATATTTTCAATTTACGTAATAACGTAATAACCTGTCGCCTCCGACAGGTATTCATGGAGGTCCCGGGGGGGGAGACCTATGTCCAGCAGTGGACGTCATATGGCTGAAATGATAATGATGATGATGATGAGAATAAAAAAAGATGATAGATTTAAAATTACCATCACTTTTTGGTGATACTTCGTGTTGCTGAGGTACAGCTGTAAAAGAAACATTAATTTATTATCATTTGAAAATATTAAATTTGAAACAGTTGGAAATTAAAATATTTATGAAAGACTACCCTCTTTCCGCGACTTCATTCATATGCTTTCGCTATAAGTATTAATAACTGGATCTGATTTATTATAATTATCTATATGATATGTAAAACAAATGATGCTAAAGATGCGTAAAAAGCCGGCAACACAACCAATGCGCGGACTTGGCGCTGTTGGTGATGAGCAGCGGTGTTCTCTTATCATAGGAGACCCACCTGCCCCGTTGTCTGCTATACTATAAAAATATATAAATCATTATCTATTAACGTACAAGGTTTGTTGATTTTGTAACGGTATACTATGTCTTCAATTAAGTGACTACTGTTTTTCTATAATCTACCGGTTTAATAGTCAAAATTGAACAATGTAAGATATATTGTAATTGAATTAACTAACAATAAATATGTAAGGATATGAGACTGTGAGCTTCTTAATATAGCGGTAAAGAATACAGCTTCCACCACAATGTTTAAGTTTAGAGTGAAGCGGTGGCTGTTGCTAGAGGTCTTCTACAGCCGGAAGGAATTATTCAAACTCTCAATTGCTTCATTTATGTGCATACATATAATTAATATTAATAAATATAATGACGTTTTTATTATAAATAAATGTATTTTATGTAGTAGAAAAGTACGTATAAGAATCCAATTCGATTTTGGGATCATCAAATAAAAGCGTACCCGTCTCTTAATGGTGGGCAACACAACCGCAGCTGGGGCTATTGTTGTCAATGGGCGAGGGACCACTTATCCCAGATCTATTTTGACAATTACTTATGATCGGTTTGCCATCCAAAGAGCAATTCTTGGGTTTGTCGTCGGACCCAAGCTTCGCGACATAGTCCTTCACATCTTCGACGCATTTGTCAGCAAAGTCTCTGTAAGTCATGTTCTCCTCGTACAAGACAGCAATGAAGTCGTCGAACCACGGTGCGTGGATTGTCAACCAATCGCGGATCTCTGGCGATCGTCTGAAAATATAAATTAAATTTAATGCAAATGGAGGTAAAATCTTAATGGTTGCTTACTTTAAAACGAGCTAAAAATAAAAAAAAGAAATACAATTAATTCGAAAAGTTGGCTTATAGGCGGATATAGGGTAGGTAGAAAAGGCCTTCACAGTGCCAGGGCGAGTGTTTTATCGCTGTCACTCCTATGGGAGAGCCATGTAAAAGCATAACCTGACGCAAATTAGACCGGCTCGTCCGAAGTGACGCCACGGGCTCACAGACTACACAGAGTGAAACGACTATGTTTCGCTGAGTGAGTGAGGATATCGGCGCAGACTGTGCCGCGGTTGGTGATAGGCGGTGGTGTTCTCTTACTATACAGCTGACCCACCTGCTCCATTTTCTGCTATACCATAAATATATCCCTCCAGGTTACATCAGAGGCTTATAGTTTTTGAGGCTACACTTACTGTGCTATAACAGCGAAACCAGCTGCGGTGCAGATAACAGCCAGTGTGCCCCAAAAGGCGGAGTCATCTTTGGGTTTGGGGGGCGGGGGCGGCAGCGGCGGAGGGCAGGTGTCCCTCTCCTGCGGCCGGTACTTGTGGAGAGTATGCTGGGCCAATTGCACGTCAAGTGGCTGACGGCGCTATTTATTTTAATTATTTGTTTACAGAAATCTAACAGCTAGCATAAGTTAATTTTAGGTCAACCTTTTTTTAAAAACTATTTTCCTACTTCTAGTGAGTTATAGATATATGCTTTTGTTGTTGAATTGTTGATTATTAAATAATTTAAGACTGTGTTAATGGTTCCAATTTTCATTTAAAATAAATAATTTAAATAATACACCATATTTCCCTTAAGTGATCGCCATTCACCTATTCACCTACCCTACCGTACAGAAGTTAATAGAATGAGAAGAACACTTTAAAGTTTTCACAAGTATAAAAGATAATCAAATATAACATTAGCAATGATAATGATATAATAATAATAATGAATTAAATATAGCTAGATTCATATTATTATAATGTGGAGCTACAGAAACTAAATAGTTTCATACAATTGCTATGTTATCATCATCATTTCAGCCGTAGGACGTCCACCGCTGGACATAGGCCTCCCCTTTGCATCTCCATGAGTAACTGTCGGAGGCGACCTGCATGCAGCGTCTTCCGGCTACTTTTATAAGGTTGTCCATCTTGTGGGTGGACGGCCTACGCCGCGCTTGCTAATCCGTGATCTCCACTCTAGCACTATTCGGCTCCATCTGAAATCTGCTCTACGTGCAACGTGTCCTGCCCATTGCCACTTTAGCTTGCTAGTTCGCGCGGGCTATGTCGGTGACTTTACTTCGATTCCGTAAAGAAACTACGAGCATAGCCTTCTCCGTGGCTCGCTGAGCGACCTTGAGGTTTGAGATGAGGCCAATGGTAAGAAACTATGTTTCCGTGCCGTATGTCATCACTGTACTATAACTATACCAATAATTGTATCAGATGATTTACACTGTTTCTGTGTTAGGCGGCCTGTTGCGTGTGTGGCTTTTGTTTCTAATATTATAATATAAACCGCAATGCACCTGTAGCCCAGTAGAAGCTGAGGGGCCCATGGGCGGACCGCTTTTCCTAGATGAGAATCCTCATCGTTTGCCTCCGTTTTCATAAAAAAACAGATATAGTATTTATATAATAGATTGTGTGAAATATATAACTTAGTTTATTTACAAAGTCTCGTGTGATTTCTTAACTATCAATGAAGGATGCGAAGGGAACCAAAATATAATAGAAATTACTTTAACGAAATAAAATAACAAACCAATAAACTTCTAATGTTCAATAATTGTCCTGTTAATCTAAACATTTTTGTATTGTTTTGGAAATATGAACTGACATTTTGATGTTTATGCCCTTCTGCCAATATTTTTATTCTTCTTCGCTTGCTATTCGAACTTTTTGGTTTTACCGTAGTGATAAATTTCTCACATATTTATGAAGTTCTTACTATATTTTAGATGGATTCTCGGTTAGCCGCAGCGGATAATCCAGCTTTAAGTCGCTCAATGAGTGAGGATATTCAAGGCCCTTGAAATTATACTGCTTAAGTGTCGTAAAAAGCCGGCAAAACAACTAAAGCGCGGATTGGTGCTCGATTGTCCAGAAAGGAAACCCGCCTGATCCATAGCCCCATATAATTCTTATCTATGTAAACGGTGGCATAGAGCGAGAGCCTCTACTAGAATAATCGGTCCTCCACCCATAGACCCCTAGCCACCCCCCTAGACATCCTACCCCTTGAAGAGCCGAGGGTGCGTTGGTGGCCTTTAAGGACTAGATACACTCTTTTTTTGAAGGTTCTCGAGTCGTACTTATTTGGAAATACCTCCGCTGCCAACTCTGACTCCATAGAGTCTGGGTGCGCGGCACGAAATACCTTTAAAAAATCATTAAAATGTTGTCTAGGATTTATAAAAAGCAATGAAATAGAGAAATCTCAAACATTTTAATACGGTAAAGATTTACATAGATCTAATAGTAATAAAACTACTTCACAACACCAGAAAATCTAGTTTCTCTAATCTAACAGTGAAAATGATACCAACGGAACGAAAGGAAGACGAAACATTAATAAAATCCTTTTAGACCTAATAAATGCGAGATTTTCAAGCGATATTTAAAAAAATAGTATCATTTTTACTACTAGAGCAATTTAAAAGAATTTTAGAATAAAGAATTGCACATTTCTTGACATTCTTTGTAATAAAGAGGCCTCTTAATGAAATTTTATCAAAAACTAACACTTTAAAAGCAGAGAAGACAGACCGTAACAAAATTTTAGTATATAGAATATACAAGACAGCTTTATAATAATCATTAAGTGCTGAATCACAACAAATTTCAAAATTGTTTACGTGTAATACATAGTAATAGGAATAATTTTATACTCCAAATAACTTGCAAACTTATCTATGAAAATTTCAATAATACATTTCTTGTTAACGTGCAGACTCAGATGCGAAACGATTATCGTAAAACTATCGATTCATAATTCGATTCAATATTGCTTATTGACGTGCCAATCGTGATGGACAGACGGGCGGAAGGCTACTTAAAAGTACATATAAAACAAAATAAAAATAATTTAAACACTTACAATTAACATTAAACTTATATAATTTATTATACAAAATAGACTCTGCAATAAAATAAAAAGAATATTGCACAAACATGGCTTCTTAAGCGTTCGGACGTTATCTTTGCATTTGGTAACACATTTCTCAATAGGACTAGCATCATAATACTTTTGCTTTGATACTTAAAAAATATTTAAAAACTTAAGTTACGTACTGGGTGTCAGTGAAACCGCTTCTTTTAACAGAACCCTAAATACCACATAAGCAATAATAATTATTTTACTAAGTCTTTATTATTCATTTTGAAACAAATTAAAATAAGTTCCAACAATATTTTCCGAAAGAAACTATTTACTTTTTTAAAATACATATCCGGTGACAGTTTGACGCTTTTTGCTACATCCCTAACTGTCAATGTCAAGTTCAATGTATGTACATTTTGTTTAATGGATGCGGTCTTCTTATGCACAGCATAAATGACGATAAAAAAACTAAATCGTGACGCGAAAAAACATTTCGATGCTAACGGGACGAAGAAGAATAAAACTATAATGCTCTTAAGTATTCTAATTCAGGTATAGTCGGGGGAAATTAGTTTTAACAATACAGTAACATACACATAGTGTATAAATACATAGTGGATAATTCGAACAGTGTATAGTACAATACTTTATGATGAATAACATCTACACATCCAACAATATGAAAAAAATCTTCATACGATATTATAAGACAACACGACACTATAATTTAAATACAACTCCTCATTTAATTGTACAGCATCATGTATGTTTGGGAAGATATATCTTTAAGACTAAGTCTATATTGATATCCTAAGCAAAAAAATTTGCTTCAATTCTGGTTTGTACGAGTACAGAAGACTCTCTGTGGAAAAAATGTCGTCACTTAAGCCGGAAATTAGGAAAATATTACTGATTTTGGTAGTTTATCTGATAAGGTTTTGTCTGCCTTGATTTTAAAGTTCATAACTCAAATAGAACATAATATTTATAAACTTTACGCTTATATATTAAAAGTATATCAAGCTACAAATATTTAGTACATAAATCTCTAAGATCGTATGAAGACTCCCTAAAACCTTACTACAAGATGATATTTACAAATTAGATTGAAGTAACACTAGATCACAGTCTATAAATATATTATAGTTCACGGCCAGTTCCTATATTTCAGTCCTAAGCCTTTGTCATTTTAAAACACCCCTGATTATTGACAGAGAAAATTTTTCATCACTAAGATATGGGAACTGGACATTTTAGAAAACAAATAAACGTCAAGAAGACGTATTTAACTCTAGATAATAAAATATAGAATATTTGTTCACTGCGTGAAAGACATAAGTCATGAGGCACGGCTATTTGAATTATTAGATATAACACATTAATCTAAATCGTCGCCTGGGGATCACTCAATGAAAAAGAAATGAGTATCTATGTAATTTACATACACAATTTACTTTACTTTAACTACACCACTTGTCTATCCAGGCTGAGTAAGAAAGATCTCAATTGCGGGTTTTTTTACTGACTCGCAAGTAAATGCTTTTACATAGATTTGTATTGAACAATCTAAAACAATTCGCTTATGATACACTGAGTGCGTTCCACTAGACGCTAAAAAAGCTCACTAAGCCATTCCACGTCGTTATGATCGCGGTGAAAACGTCACCACTGACGTCATAACTTTCGCTCAAGCCGCGCCCACAACGACCGATCTAAAAAGTTGGATCGAAGTGGACGTTGAAAATGCGCGGAAAACGAAATAGGCGAATTGTCATTTCAAACTCGGAGATGGCGACGACTAAATATTGTCTTATACGATTCTGATCCAGATATTGCTGAGGAAACGTATGTTTCGATGTAAAGCCAAAAATTAAAATGTAGATTTTTTATTAAAATTAAGTTTCCTTATAATTATTTTCCAAGGATTTCAACCTAACCTCTCCAATCTTTTATTTTGGTTCAATTAAACTTGTCCAATGGTGAAAGTGTGCGCTTAGTGGAGCGCTTAGTGGAACGCACTAACTGTATCGAAAAAACGTTTAATATCGTTAGATTTTAGCATTAAAGATGTCATCCATTAGTGGAATGCACCGTAAGTGTTGTCTCCACGCGACAATTTAGACATTTTATAGTCTCAGCGCAGTATAGAAATAAGTGACTATCCATTAAGTATCAATAATATTCTTGTTTAATTGCGGTGCAATGAACAAATGTTCAGCAAAAAGGACACATACAAAAGTAATTAACATTAACTATTGACTCGATTGTTGCCGAATCACTCCTACACAAGCCGTGTAGATGGCCTATGTCGCTCAGAATTTAGAAGCGATGCAATAAACAGTTAAATGGGAGTGAGTTGGCAGTGGGGACAGTTAATCGATCGACTGCGACTGGAGCGCTTTCAATTTGTCCTCTTTGTCCGCGCTGTTTTGGCTGCCCCTGCAAGTGCACAAATTAGTTAATGTCTCTAGCAGGTGGGATTGATTGGGCCGGCTCGAGCGAAGTGATACAACTAGCTCACAGATTACTCAGCGTGAAACAGTATTTGTATAGTATTTCATTGAGAGTTACAACCTTGAAATTATACCGCTTAAGCGGAGTAAAAAGTCGGTAACGCAAGCAAAGCCCAATCTGTGGCGCGGTTGGTGATGGATGGCGGTGTTCCCTTACCATATAGGAGACCTACTTGCCCAGATGTCCGTTATATCACAAAAATTGTGGTTTCTATCGTAAAGTATATAATATTCAATATTTTAGTAAAAATATTTTTTTTATATAGTATAGCGGACAACGGAGCAGTTGGCTCTCTCCAATATGGTAAGAGAACACCGCCGCCCAAAGACAACCGCGCCACAGTCCGCGCATTGGTTATGCTGGCGACTTTTTACGCCGCCTAAGCGGCACTTTTAAGGGCCTCCGATATCTTCACTCACACTGCGAAACACAGTACAAGTACCGTTTCACACTGAGCATTCACTAAGTACATGTTACTTTTTATGACTGCTCGGTTTATATAAAAAATTATAGAGTACTAATAATAGAGTACTTACCAGTTCAAACTACGTCACAACATATGGCACAACCTGAAATAAAATGAAAATATTTTATATAGGATATAATATTTTATTCATGGATCCTAATAGGTTCATATTTTACACCCGTGGAACAAGCATGCTGGAGTATATGCGGAAGCACTTAATTTGGCCGGCTCGTCTGAATAATCAGCGTAAAATAGTAGTTTTTCCAAAACAGTGTTTCGCTGAGTGATTGAGGATACCGGAAGCTCTTAAAATGCCGTTTAAGTGGCGTAAAACGCCAGCAATACCAAGCAATGCGTAGACTGTGGCGCGGTTGTCCATGGGCCGCAGTGCTCTTTTACCATATAGGAGATCAACCTGCTCCACGGATCACTATTCTATAAAAAAATTAAAACACATAAAAAATGTTAATAAAACCCTTATTTATTTGAATTATAATTGAATTTAGGAATGGCAATGTGATTTCTTCACACAGTTGTTATCATGGCATTATAAATGCTACCTCTACTGAATATTTCATGTTTGGGCGCGTTTGTGAACAGTCTTTCATAAGACTAAAAAAATATTTGAAATACGGAACAGCATCGGTTGTATAGCTTTGGAATTAAATGCTTTAAATTCAAAGTAAATCTTTTAAGAAAAAGTTCAAAAAGTAAAGAATACTTTAGTGTTCATAATTTTGTAAATTTTGTCACGCCTTGGGAATAAGGTATTCATGCCAGGCATTCTCAGAGATAACCGGTAGTAGACTAATTTTGACGTTCGAGTTTCATTTTTGTATTTATGGTGAATAAAAATATTTAATTCCATTTTAAAGAGATATTAATTATTCTATTAGAGAGGGAGGTTGCGCTACTAACCTTCCTTTGTGTTTAGATGTCTTGGTTAGCGGAGGGTGTGGGGGCGGTAGGGGCGGCGGGGTTTGCCGCGTCGGCGGGGTCTCCTTCGCTGTTGGATCTCGGTCGGCGCGACTGCTTGGGGCCGCGTAGAGAGACCTGGAAGAAACTTTAATCTCACACTTTTTATATCATTCTATGTACAAACACTTGTATTTGGGACAGTGTACGAATGCTGGGATTAGCAGAATTAGAATACAATTGGTGCATGTTTTATGTGACTTTCAATGTTTAGTAAGAATATAACAGCTTTATTTACCCTCATACAAAATTGTATTTTGTAAAGATTGACACCGCTACTACAAGCTGATTAAATCAACTACAAAGTGCGTGTTTTCGATTTTTTTAAACATATTATAGCACCGTTGATATAAACATTAATAA
>DWCF01004810.1:0-15519 GCA_018230265.1 Delias oraia | reverse complement strand
TATTTAATAGAAACATGAAAGTCAGACTCGGTGGGTAGTGTAGCGGGCAGAACAACGTCTGCCGAGTCTACTAGTATTTATTTAAAATTTCAATGCCACAATGTTAGTTACCGTAATCCTCCGACACGGATTTATCGATTTTTACCAAATTTTAAATTTTACCAGTATGTCTGAGAATCGGCTATTATTTATATTTCATTACCCCTAAGTAAGAAGGGTTTTAACCCTTAAAATAATTGTTTTTAATTTTAGACGAGGTTTTTTGTTTTTATATTTTTGTAATGTGGCATTAAAAATATATACAACTCTAATTTTACTATTTTTCACCAACCTTATTTTTCATCCCGCTCGATAACTGATCATATCAATCATCGCGTTTTTAACTGTACTTCGATTAAAATTTCCCTTAGCTTATGGCATATATAAAATTTGTTTGAAATTAAAATACACATTTATTTTTATTATTAAAGTTTATTCCTGATATATTATGAAAAATGTTACCAGTTTTAGATTCTTAAATTTTTCCGCGCCTTTACTGGCGAATGAAATGCCACACTATACCGGAGTCACTTCTTAGTAAACAGCACGGAGTAGGGATGACTGAAGCCGGTCTCCTACTTCACTCACACAATAAGACTTCTCTCACTCCCTACACAGTGTTCAGCCATCATTATTGTTTATGTATCAAGTGTTATAGTAGTAACGTTAACAATTATCTTATTGCTATCTCAGTGTAACTCTCATATTAACTATGAATTATTACTATGTTATTCACAATAATAAAATTGTTAATTTTAAGTGTATTTGGCAGGATTAGGTCAATTAAACAAATGATTTACATAACCTAAAAGTACTCAACACGTATCACGAGCTCCCACGAACAACGGCTTTTGTGTTGTAAGTATACTTTTTTAATATACAAAATAATGTTTACAACTTTTGTTTCACTTTCTTTTCATAAAACGAATATTTTCGCTATAAACCTGGCCCTAATTATAACTATAACGTTTTCTATCATTAAGTAATCTTATTAATTCTATTTATGTGTGTTTTGTACAGTTAGCAATGGCAAGAAAACGCAAAGGGCTTATTTGAACCGTAATACAAGTAGGTCCAGAAGTATTACAGATAAAAGATTCCAAAAAAATCCAGCAACAAAATGCTGATGCACGTATGAGCATGAAGCAATTGCGTCAAGAAAAGACAGATGAGACACTAGCTGAGCTCAATGAAGTTATAAGATTATATTAATGTTACTATCGTAATTAAAAAGTGATTAGAAGTGTAATTTTAAGAAATAAACTATAATAACTTAAAAATAATATTGTTTGATGTTTGTTATTTTTATATTCCCTTATCGTTTATAGCACTCCATGCATATTTCACGCATAAACCACATACACACTTATTATAAGTTACATTTTGTCTACACTAGAAATTATAAATGATTTATATGAAAAAACAGCGTTTGCCGGGTTAGCTAGTATATAAAATATCTGTCTACTTTTGTATTTCTCATTTGTGTATTAGTGTTATGTTGTATTCTAAAACTAGATATCTATGTATTTTCTATAAATAGGTACTTGTTTATTAGGAGACTTGCTTAACATATTTTCCTATTATTAAATATGAATTAATTTGTTTATTTAGTAGTCATTATTAAAAAGTATTTCCCTTATCATAAGTGAGCTTTCTGGTTGTTTTGCTGTTTCCATAAAAAAAAATCAGTACAAAAACTTGTATAGATTATAAATTATAATCCTTGGAAATTATATAATAAATTCAATTTATTGTCTTTACTGTAAATACTTGATGTATGTAATTTACTGTAAGGACCATAAAATAATTGATAAAAACTCAAAAAATATGAAATTAAATAGTTAAAAGATATATATTTTTATGAAGTCTTTATTTTAACCTTTACTATATTGGTAAAAATAAATATCTGTATTAAAGTAATATGAAATAAAAATGTCTACAATAATATTGCCAAGTTCTAATAGCAAATAATGAAGTTATGAATTCTCTTGTATGGCTTTAAGAATAGTTAGCATCATTTTATAGATGTTTCTCTTAGTTTGAGAGAGTATTTCTTTTTTTATTTTAATAATTTCTTCATATAATCTCTTTTCTATTTGAGCGATTTGATCTTGGTGTTCTGCATCCTTTGCATTACATCTAAAAATACAATATTATTAAAAAAAATCCATGAAATTGTACTGTACATACTGTAAGATAATTATAACTTCTTACTGTTTTTTAAAATTTTTATGCATTTCTTGTAATGTGTTAATCCTTTGTTTAATAGAAGTTGTTGCCTTCTTTAAGATGTCGATACTGTTAGCAACTTTTATTTTTATCTCTTTTAGATTTTGTTTATAAACTAAGTGCACATCTTTCACACTATTTATCAATTTTGTTAATTTATTTTCAATATTGTGGCCAACTTCTTTTCTGAAACACATATTCATATACTAGGTATATAGGTACCTATAATAAAACATATTAATAGGTATTATCTATTATATATACAATATAATATATCAAAATATATGTATTAACTATTTTATTATCGTATTTAACATTGGAGTTTTAAGTTTTAAAAGGTTAAGAATATTTACTTAAAAGTCAGCGACTGTTGCATTTTAGTCAACACTTTTTGCTTAAAATCAAGAGATATTTGTGAGTTTTCATTATCTCCGTTTTCGTCTTTATTCTCAAAGCTTCCTGAATAGACATTGTTGATTTCCTCAGCTATTTTAAAGTTGCGCCGCTTATGCTGATTCAACTTCCCTTCAGATGCAACCTTCATTTTCCGGGACATTATAGTTTAAATGTAATAGCAATAACGTTGTGACCAAAGAGTTGCTTGAGAAAATTGACCGACTACAAGGCTGTTCACTTTGATACGTTCCAAAAATACGCTTGTCAACAATCATATTTCCCGCTTTTACTAGTTTGTTTTTTTTTCTTAGATGCAGTTGTAGTGTTACCAACCAACAAAATTATTTGTTTAATGCCTAAGATAGTATAAGATAATAGCTAAATAGGATGAAATAAAAAAAATATATTTATAAATATTAATTTATTATTGATAAATATTTTAGAAGTAGATTTTCATTCGTATGAAAATGAAGTCGTGTCGAAAACTATAATAAATAAAAGTGGATGTAGTGATGGGTACCCCTTAACTACATAATTTTCAATAAAAATTGGTTATGAATTTTTCTATTCCTTAATAATTATATTATCCGTGCACATTATTATACCACTTCTGGGCTGTTTAAATAAGTTGATATGAATATCTTATGACCGAATCAAATTAGATATCTGTCTGTCCCTCTAGATTCTTGATTAATAGACTTGATGTACAGGGATATAGTTATCACTGTCAAAATGGTGGGTAGTAAGATTTAACTAAGCATTAACGAACCTCTGTGCTCAAATTTGTTATCCAATAAGTATACTCACCTCGATTCGGGCACAAGATCCGGCCGAGCCACCGCGATGACACGCGTTGTCATTGCCAACGAAATTCGAAAAGCGATTTAAAATAAAAAAGAAAAAATATTTATCATGTATCTTTCAAAAAAGTGGAAAATTTTGCTATCGTAGATTTAACTACCAATGTTTTTTAAATTATTGGCATTTTTATTTACAGATTTACCGTTAGTTTGTTTGTTGAAAATTAGTGATTAATATATGAATTTCTTATTCTAAAGATAATTAGGTGTATTTGAGATGTCACATTGAATGAGCTTCGAGGTGGATCGTTATACGCCGGCGTGGGCGCACGTAGCCCTATGTGCTGACCTCACTTGGGCCTCGGAACCTCCCGATGACTTTATCATAGCCAACCAGGTAGCTTTGTCAAACAGTTTTATAGCCTCTAAAGAAACTTTCGAACAATAGTGTGACGCGTCCAGAAGGAGCACTCGCTCGCTCACTAATCTAATCACGAATCCACGGCTTTCAGCGCCTTTTGGCACAGCACTGCCGCGTTTCACAAATATTGCACGATCGCACCGCGGAAGCACCGCAAGCTCAGGCGCGACACTGTGAAACAGCGGGTATGTATTTCATATTCTCAAAACGAGCCGATTGTAAGCTGGCGTCGGAGCTTTTCATGTCAACAATGCATGCCACGTTTTTAATGCTGCTTTGTTGTGAGTGACTTGTGAGGCGACATATGCATGCACCTCTATTTATTAGAGAAGTCAATCACTTTTAGAATAATCAATTTGATTGCTGGAGATTGTGAGCAATTTTTTGTCTGTCACGTGAACCATGACCAAAAGCGACAGCAGGCGCTCTGCCACGGTGCATAACCATTCCTGGCCAATGGCAGAGTGGCGAGGGCGACGTCGCAAGCTCCTCTACGTTGGCTTACGATTACCTTTCTTGGATTACCGTTCCTTACGATTGCTTTCAGAGAAACGTATTGAAAATAGTCCAGCAATAGGACGCAGGAGCGTGAAAGATGTCATCCCTGAGTCTAGGCTTGCAAAGTTTTATGGAAACTTCTATTACGACGAACACAGGTAGTGGACGCTGTCCTTTTACTCTTTTTATACTTGACTTTTTATCTCCGTTAACCCTCCTGATTAGTGCATATGCGCGCGCAAGTGGCATATCGACAGAGATGCGCGTCCCGTGCATTGTGTGGCCATGGGACTTTAATGCATTTGAAATGCCGGCTTGCATGTTGTATCTCACTGGTGTACCTAAGCAATGCATCTTGCAAAGAGAATAAAGGGAGTGTGGCTTTTTTAGAGAGAGCTGTTACACGAGCCCGAATGAGATCAGAAGCCGCCCTTACTGCGCCCAGGGCTGCGAGAGCTCGGACGTCACCGAATGCTGGATGTTGCCAGAGGTTGTATCACCAATGAAATAACAGGCATCCTCACTACGGCTTCCTACGTGGCCTCAGTCTCGGTGTAAAGCACAGCGTAACAGTGGCCCAGAGCGAGAGAGACGTGACATCAGATATGTGCTGCGGATCATAATATATGGATGTTTCCCCAGGTTGAGTATTGGTTTCGTAAGCTGATGACGCCCTCGGAATGCAGCTCCTCGCTGCCGCGCAGGCGCAGGCAGTGCCGCGCATCGGCCGACGACGGTTTGTGCGTATTCTTTTGAAGCTTGCGCCGTGCCTGTGTCACCTAATAGATGCGATGCAAGTGTTAATGAGCAGATATCGGCAGCTAGCGAGCGCTGGAGCCCGACTGGGCCACGGGACCTTGAGGAGGCGAGCCTCGAGGCCAGGGTGCGCAGCGTGAGGCAGCTGTGGCAGGAGGCGCCGCACCGGCCCGCACCGCCGCAGCCCGCCCGAAAGATGCGCGCGAGGAGACGGCAGCCGCGCCGCCTCACTGCCTTGGCACCGCCGCCGCCTTTCTACTGCTTGGACGCTCCAGCGCAACTCGTCTGCGACCCCACCTGCAAGGTACCCGCTTCCTTCCTTAGTCTCCACTGAAGCGTTGTCAGTCGAGCAAGCAGAGTAACAGCGGGCACGCGTTGCAGTTCCACTTCGAGACGCCGCGGCCGCCGCTCGCTGACTGCCAGCGGGTCATGAGCCGCTATACGGCGAGCATGCAGGCGATGATGCGGGCCACGGCCGCGCGCTGCCCTCTCTACCGCGGCACCAACGTCAGCCGCTACGCTCCCACCGGCCCGCGGCCGCTGCGCTGCACGGACAGGCGCTGCATTTGGTGGCCGCGAGATCACCAAGCACAGCAGAACAATAGCTACCCGAAAGCGGTGCCGCCGGCTTGCACTCATCGCTTCCCGTCGAGCGCAGCTGACGATGACGATAGGCCTGACTGTTCCGAAAGCACGAGTGTGAATGCGGAGCCAGACGCAGGGAGATTGGAAGCGGCACCGTCAAAGCCGCAGGCCACGGCCGCCGTGTCCGCGGCTTCGCCGAGCGGTGTGCCGCCTGCTGACAGCGAGAAGAAGCGCCTGTACAGCACGGTGCTGAGCACAAGTGCGCCCATGAGCCTGCCGGGCGCATGCGTGCGCCTGAGCAAGCTGTCCCCGGGCATCCTGAAGCTGAACCCGAAAATGGTGGTGCAGACGCGTCTGCGCTCGGCGAACGTGGCCAACAAGTTCGAGGAACTCGAGCAGGAAGCTCTGGAGCAGTACAAGGCGTCGGACGAAAGCATCGGCTCCAAACTCCGGCAGCTGGAGCAGGAGGCCGTCGAGCAGTACAGCGCGAGTAACAGCAACACGAGCTGCAGCAGCGGCCATTCGGCCGGGAGGCGGGAAGAGGCCGAGGCCGCCCCGCACTCTCGCAAGGACAAGGCGGTCGACAGCGTTGTCATATACTCACACAACTTTCCGGACCTCAACGCTAGAGGACACAGTAGCGTTACGAATTTAAAAAACTCGCATGCCCCCCATCGGGGGGAGAAAAAGGAACAAACCCACCGAGCCAGCAAGGCTTTGCGGGCCGCTAGGGCGGCCTGGCAGCGCGCCGGCTCGGCCACGGATTACGAGGCCCACGACCACAGAGGCACCCACAAGGGCGGCCTACGCTGGCCGCTGCACGCGGTGCCCAAGAAGAGGCACCTGTCTGCCTGCGCGTCGGACTTATCCTCCGACGACGACGCGGAGGAGACGCCTGCGCGCATGCGGGACGGGCCTCGCGCCAAGGGCCGCCTGGCCGGCGCGCTCACCATGTGCGCCCACGGCGCCGGCGACTTGCAGCCGATCGCGAGGAAGGCTTAGCGCCTTAGGAGACGCCACTCGTTGCTTAAGCAAATTATGAATGAAAATTTTGGTCAACGGAGCTAATCGGCGAGGCCTACTTTAGTGGGCGACATTTTTGATACGTTTACGAGGTCGAGTGCGGCAGCGCGACGACTCGAAGCGGTTCGTGAGTTGCAGGTGCCTCTTTGCTAGTCATAAATAGTTTGTATATATATTTTTGTATTTCTCTTTACCTCATATTAAGAAGGCGATTCCGATTAATGGAAATGTTGCGCTGGAAATTGCTTAATGTTTAGTCATGAGAAAACAGTTCTATTGATTCAGTGCTGGCTTTTTATTTTGCTCCCAATGATTTAATTTAACATTTGATTTAACTACACATTGACGCGTCAAGCATACAAAATATATCACAATTTGGACTGCATCTTCACTGGTCAGCTTTCTTCCAAAAACCGTTCTAGGTCTGTTGAATCCACATCTAGCTGAATTTTGTCAAGAGCTGTTAGAGATGATTGCTCTGGCATTGAACCTGTAGGTGAGGTTATTTTATTAAAACTTTAGCATGCAAGCTTTGTAAGCGACAGTGGGAAACAATAAAAAATAAATAGATAAATGTTATTATAATGAAATAGCTCACCAGAAGGAAGACTCCCGCTAGTCAAATATCTGGCAACGTCACTTTGGAATGCCGCTGCGCTTGTCTCTCTTTTTATTTGTAACTCTGCAAGCTGTTGTCTTTCTCTTTCAATATTCAACTGTTCATTTTCTTTAGCTAATTTTTTTCTTGTTTCTTCTAATTGAGCTGAAATTTAAGGTATGTATCAGGTATATGTTTCTTAATCAGAAAAAGCAGAATAATAACTTTTGTTAATATCCATTATACTACTCCATTTTTCAATCCACAGGATTATTATATAACTATATGTTCATATTAAGCATTATCTTTTGCCTTATCTTGGCTTGTAATATCTTACTTATATATTATATTGCTGAGACTAAGTTTGTTTTTCCAAAATTGTTATATAGGAAATCTATCCTAAAGCTAAGTTGAAACTCAATGTATTATTTATTCCTTATAGTAAATAAAGCAGAATAATGTTACCACAAGTATTCAGTATTTAGGTACTCACTCATTTTTTTCTTCTTATAAAGACTCAGCTCATAATGATGATCTAGCTTCCACTTTTCCATACTAAATCTTTCAACTAGGTCTTCAAACTCAACTAAGTGCTCCTCAACTTCTTTTAATAATACTTGTACACTTTTCAAACTATCCATAGACTCGGCAACACTTGATGTTAAATTTGGTAAGTGGCCTGCAATATTTGAGAGTTCTGCTGCAGTCTTTAAACGGTTTTTTGCAACATCATATAAATTCAAAACTAGTTTATCTACTTCTTCAGCTGCTTTTGCGTTTTTATAAGCATTTTCATGCAGGTCAGCCCACTCGTCTTGATATTTTTCTAATAAGGCACCACCAGCTCCAAAGTTAACTCTTTCATTTAATACTTTTTGCTTTTCCTTAAAAATATTTGTTACCTTCTGTACCTCTTGCAGCGTATGCCGTAGGTTATTACTTGAGCTTAAGCCATCTTGTACAACCGAAATAAATTCCTTAAGATTGCCAAGCATAATAAAAATTGAATTTTATGAATTGATATTAAAAATAAGAATGTATATTATGCGGTTGGTGGTCGATCTATCAATTACAATTCAGAATCATATTTTTTGTCAGGAGCTTTTCTATGTGGAGTATTTTTTACCACAGATAACATCCGGAATACATACTGCCAACAGTTGTGGCGATTTACGATAAAATAAAAATAACTGAAGCTATAAATTTGAATTTGATCTTAGGTAATTATTAGCTATCAGTAATCAGTAATCGGTAGCTCTTTCTAGCGACCTCAAAAGCATAGAAAAGTCGGTTGTTGTCTTGACTGATTTTAAGTTCTAGAATATAGTCTACTCTAGTCAATGACTGTGTATTCTTAGTCTCAGTCCTCATTTATCACTATTGTATTATTTCTGTCTAGAATTTCGAAAAGTATTGCTATGGGATGATATCAACGGTCGTTTCAGAAAATATTGAAAAACAACAATCTTTAAACGATTACATAAATACTCTGTTAAATTTTCACTGAGAAATTAGTCTATATTAACTTACGTTTCTTTATAAGTGTTGCAAAAGCTGCGGTATTTTAATTACCTTCCTGTTTATATAATTTATACATACCCGAATAAAGATAGAAGTATGAATGTAAAAGATATTTGTAGTGAAGAAATACCACAGGAGTTCGTAAAGTGGCTCCTGTCAATGGGATGTCCAGCAGAAGTTGTACCTTCCATTGAGAAAATGCAAAAGTATATACTTGGTTTTTTATTATTAATTACAATACTTATTTATATTTATAAGTAACTAATTCATACAGATTATGTCGAGGTCAATACAATATGATCTGGAAGAGTATGATGGAACATGTTTATTCCAAAAGACTAATACATAACAAAAGACTACAGGTTTTCCTAGATGATATTTCAAAATATAAAAAAAGGAGTGCCTTTAATGAGGTTTGTTTTATAAATATAAGAAGATTAGATTGAAAATGTACTCACAATATTTTCATAGGGCAGTTTGTATGTATTTAATGTTACAGGATATTGAATTGACAGTGGAACCAATACAACTAACATTATGGAAGAAGAAACTCGAAGGAAAAGCAAAATTAACAGAGACTGAAAATAGCATTGCTCAAGCACACAATGATTTGATAATTGTTGAGAAAATATCTACTTTGTGTAAGTCTGATTTGTTAAGCAATTTATCAAGTCACTCTTTCTAATTCCATTATAAGCAACAAGTTGTGCCTTGTGCTCCTCTTTTGTATCCGTTTCAATTCATTGTAGCGACTTGTAGCTTTTATTAATTAATCAGTTTTATAGTTGTTGTATACTTTTTAGTGACACAGAAAAGTGTATTAGTACACAGCGTTGAGAACTTGCAAAGACGCACTTGGCTGCTTCAGTACATGTTATCAGAAGTTGATGACAAAAAAAATCATTTGGAAGAGATAAGAAATATTGCCAAATCCATGTGTGGCGTTCCAGCAAGTGATGACCTAGAGGTAAAAGGATCGGTGGTGCTACTAAAGATTATGTTCAGTAATATGTTTATTAATTTCCTTGCAGATGTAGTTACTATAACTTAAATACAATTTCAGGGTAAAATTGAGAACTGTTTAGGATTATTAAAAAGAAATATGACTGCTCCAAACAATTTATCTTCACAAGAATGTGATTCAGGTGATTAAACAAACATAGTTTAAGTATGTACAATTATTAGTTAGCTTTATAGTTATCAGATATGCTTTGAGTCTGCAAGTTTGGGTTGAGGGTGCAGCCAAGGCTTTAATATATGTATTACTGTTTTTATTAGCCCTCATTACCCCTTGCCAAAAAATATCTCTCTTTTATGAGTTGCAGAAGAGGTGTCAACCCTGCTTTTTGATATAATATAAAACACTCACACTGAATGGGATCATTGAAAGTTGAAAGAATTCAAGGAAAATTTTCTAAAATGACTTCAGCTGTGATAAATACGGTGTTTCAGATGAACTTCTACCCGCTTTGGTGAGGTGCCGCGGCGATGTTCTGTGGAAGCAATTGAACGAGAGACGAGCAACGACAGTGGAGGAGCTGGCAGTGGCTGCCCACAAGGCGAAGGACAATATTGCTAAGGACATGTGAGTTCTCGCAGCGCATGTCCGACTTACAGGCGGAGCGGTCAACTACTGTGCGTCGTGCCTCGCCAGCCCACAACTACCCTTGTTGCAACGTACAAGGCGTGTCTTCCTTTCAGCGAAGCGGTGGAGGCGTTAGTGGGTAACACGACGAGTCTCCAGTGTGCGCTGGCCTTCGAGAGCTTGAAGGGCTGCCAGCACGTGGGAGCCGCCCACAAGCAGCTCGCCTGCACCATCGGCTTGCTCGGGGTAAGCCGGCGACGACGCACCTTAACCCCGTGGGGCTTGCGAGCACTTGTTCATCTGCAGTGCGTTCTTTGTAGGCCGGCATGGGCGCGGAGTGGTGCGAGCTGTTGGTGCTGAGGTGCGAGCGCGCCTGCGCCCAGGCGAAGGTGTCGGCCCTCCGGGAGCTGCTGCAAGACGTGAGGGGCGCGCGGGGCTTCCTCGCCACGGGGGCGGCCGAGCAGCACGGCGCGCGCCCGAGTGATGTGCGCCTCATCTCCCACCTGGACATGCAAATTGTGAGCGGGCCTCTCTTTTCGTAGCAGATTATCGCCGACCCTCGCATCCCAGCCTCATAGCCAGCTTAGAAGGAAACGAAATTGAGCAGTCGCCAGTGTAACACACCATAAGAGCAAATCGACGCCGTCGTTCTGGGAGTCCGTGGTGTCCACGGAGCGGATGAGCCGGCTCAAAAGCAGCACACGTCACGCCGCAGCTCTATAGATAGGAGTGTCCTTTGCAGGAGAGCACGCGCAACGAGATCGCGAAGGCCATGGCGGCGCAGCAGGCGAGCGAGCGCCAGGGCGGTTCCGCGCGCGCTCACCTCGTCGCCGTCTTCGCCGCCTGCCGCGCCTCGCAAGCGCCGCCCCGGCTGAGACCCGGCTGCGACAGCTCGGGTGGGAGCGATGACAGGAGCACTTTCGTCGGGGAGCTCGACGTGTACCTCCGGAGCTTCAGCTTGGAGAAGAACAGGAAAATCCTGTTAAGAAGGTATTCAACCGGTTGAGCTCCATTCCGGCCTAAGGTGACGTTCGTCCTCATTCTGGCGCTCGATCTGCAGCGGGCAGAAGCTGTGGGCGTGGGAAGGGCTGCGCGCGGCGGAGCGACGGCTGCAGGTGCAGTGGGTGCGCGCCGACGAGCCGCCGCTGTTGTGCGCCAGCGCGCGCTCCGCCCGCGCGCTGCGCGGCCTGGTCCCCGCCCGCGTGCTGCGCCGCCTGGCCGCTGCCACCGCCGACGCCGCCCGCCGGATCGGTATGCCTCCTTGCTTCTAGGACTTGCTGGACTAGGAGATGTCATATTGCACCCTGCCCTTTGGAAAGCTGCACTTGTCTTCAATTTTATCGAAATCGGTACAATGCTTTAGTTAAGCATACATTTTTATTACCGCTTAGCGCAACCGTTCCTTGCGTCGCTGGAGCGGCGCGCCGAATTTGAGAAATTGTCGGCAAAACGAATCAACACAGGTACTATTTCATACTAGTATTGTCTGAGATTGTGCTTAGTGTGCAGAACAGCAGGCCTAGTTAGTGCGTCAGCATAAACTCAGGCGTGGCTCACCCATGGGAGAGCCCCTCTGAAGCTCATGCATAGATGTTATATTAATTCCTTCTAATTCGAATACTTAGAGATCAGCGAGGAAGCAGAGGCAGAGGAAACGGATAGGAACGATCTAAAAAAGGCAATTGCACAAAACTTATCCATTTTAGAAAAAAGTAAGAAAAATCTCGATGTTGCTGAAGAAAATCTCAATTTCTGGGCTCAGAATGCAACGCACAAACATATCTCTGTGAAAAGAAGCCTTGATGGAAGAACGTTTACGGATTATGCGAGTTTTTATTCGCGAACCACTCTCGCTAAGCATTTGAAGTAATAAAGATCGTCTAGTGTCGTCTGCCTTGTTTTTCCGATGCTTTGAAGCGTCGGCATAAACCCAGTAGGCGTGTCAATAATACGTTTGGTGGTTTGTTTTGCTACCCTTTAGCTTTGCTTCATATGACGACAGCTGCAGCGGAAGAAACGAGAAAGCGAGAAGCCCTTCCAAAGGAGAGATGGCAGCATGACGACTTATGTGACATTCATTGGGCGATGACTTGTGACATTTTGAAAGGGCAAACGACCTATTTAACATGGTAACTTAACGATAACTTGTAACGGACTTGAGCTTTCATTACTTATTATAATTAAAGTAGACCTCGACCTTTCTACGTTCCGCCACTAGTTTCATTGCAACTTTAGTCTTCCAATTTTTCTATAATTCTATATTTGCGTATGATCAAAACTATCTCTCGCTTCCTCAAAGTAGGTATGCCCCTACCTTTTCCAAGCGCAACTACTTACTTCACGGATTTGTAAAATTCTCTTATCTTTGGAAAGCTACACTCTCTTCGGTCAACTTTTACTTTCGCAATAATGTAAGCCGAGGTATATAAAAATCGAACAAAATATAAAACTACGATTTTCACTCTAACTGTTATAGCACCGTCACGACTCGAAAGTTCGCCGGTGGTATATTAAACAAAAGTTACTGTTACCCTAGAGTACATACATAAAAATACAAAGCAAACATAAAACAGCACTGGCTGTTTTAGTAAGTCAGTCCTCATCATAAAACAATGTGTACTCGTAGCCATCACCACTGTCACCACCGCAATTGCAACGTCAGGGCTGCCGCAGGCTGTTGTCCAGCCCTGTCGACTTGGCTCATGTTATTGCCGACATCATTTCTTTCCTAGCCATTTTGTGCAATTACAACTTTTTGTTTAATAAAGTACTTTCCCATTGCGTTCAACTTCACAAAAAGTGACAAAATATAGAGTAAATAAAAATATGTATGTAGGTAATAGAATAAAATAATGCTGACCTCTCGGTTTATTTAGACTACTATAAACACTGCTATGTTATGCTATGTACCGATTGTAGCGTTACCTCAAATATTTATTTGTCGTACTGCTGAAAGAAAACATTGTTTCCCCTACTTACAACGTAAAAGTTCACATTACAATTTTGATAACTAAATGTACTCGGCATCTAACCCTCTGGGACAGGCGTGAGTGTGGCTATTAGAAGAACGGATGTGTAGTCGCCTTTGCAGACACTGGGTATTTACTTAGGAGAAAAGCACTACTGGTCGTTTTATGACACGGCCCATCGAGGCCAATAAACCTAAGAAACGCAGCAAAAATACAGTACCGACGAAGGACGTAACGACGTACCCACGTAATGCCAAATTTATTTAAACGATTACACACCTCTCTTGAATGCTGTTCGTGCTCACTTTCGCCAGTGCTAAATATTAAAATGCCATCGATAGAACAGTATACATAATCTAAAGCTACGAAAACAGTATGATTCATAAATCGTTGCAATGTTTGGGCTGCGTTTCTTATACCGAACGGCAAGCGACGAAACAAACAATCCAAATGGTGTTATGATTGCGGTCTTCTCCACATCGCAAGGATTTATCGGATTACCTTGGTACGCTCTACATACGTCAAGCCGGGAAAATATCTTTTTACCAACTAATAAGTACGTAAAACTACACAACCTTGGAATCGGGTAGCTATCAGCAGTCGTAATCGCGTGAAGCGCTCGGCAGCCCCCGCCGGGACCTGATAGTCCGTTATTGCAACCGGTCCAATTAGTGCGCGTCAGCTTGCAAAGCGTATTGAGAAGTCTTATGGGACGATAGCGGCCAGCGCTCGTCTGTAGTAATTAAGTGTAGGTATCATCTTTAGCCGTGGGACGGTCGTTACGGACCGCTACATACTTGGGGAACCTGGGTGTGCGCATGCTGGGCTTTAGAAATGACTCTTGAGCGGCAAAAATATCAACTTGGAGTCAGGGGAGGAAGTCGCAGACGAGGAGGGATTGCTTTGTCAAGCCATTCCACAAAGTTAGCGAAATCGATACGCCATGCCGAGTACGATATCTTGACTTCGTTATGCCGTCTTGTGCCGCAAGAGACACACGCAAGGCTCCGAAAATACTGTAGCAAACACCTTGTCACGCCTGGAAACAATTTATTGCCCGACCTCACTCGACTTCGACACACTGGCCAGAACAGATGACAGACGAGTACCTGACTCAAATGACGAACCCTTCAAACAATGACAATACATTTTGACGTGAATACATCTTTAAAATTACTTCTATAGGGACGCAATCCAAAAAAACGAATAATAACAAAATCGGGGATATAGTATAGTATTGTAGAAGTGTAGTGTAGTATTGAGAAGTTATACTTCTTTGGCATCATTAAAAAATAGTTTTTAATTGCATGCAAATAATTAATTACAATAGTATAATAGAAGGATTGGAAAAGGATAATCAACAAAGTTCAGATTAAAATTGAAAAATTAAATAAATATTTATTTTCTTACATTAAGTCTAACATAAATTGTCCTATTATTGGAATTGTATTTTGAATTAAATGTTGTCCACTATTTCAATGTTTTTTGTCTATTTTCGTGTAATCAATATCTCATAATAGCGAAAACTTATAGAGTGTCGTATCGCGGAATATTCTGTGAGTCTCGCTTAAAAGTACACCTATTTTAGGGAAAAGCATATATTGTGGCCATAAATATATAAATTAGGCATTATTCTTGCGGCCCGCAGCAATGTAAATTGCATTATAAACAATTTGGAATTACTATTGACGTCTTTCAATCAACATTTTCGTTTAGAACCATAACTCGCTTTTCGAAAGTTCCAAACACATGTTTGCCAAGTGTTAGGCCGGCGTAAAGCATTCCTGGTCCCATGGTTCTTTTGTCTATTGCGCAGCTCCTACTGACGTGACAACGTCTTATAAATTGGTTTGCCGGGTACACTTCAAGAAACTGCGTTACGCTCCGCTCACGTTATGCGCTCACAATGAGAGCGAGTGGAACGGACGCGTGCCTTTCGCTTTTTATGTCTGTCTCTCTCGCTCTTAGGCGGGCTAACCATGCATTTAGTACTGACCGAAACGTGGATGCGCGACACTTGTGAACCACATCCAATCAAGAATTATGAGTGCATATCAAGGAAGAATAATCGAACAAACTCAGACACCAACGCAGCAGGT
>DWCF01004809.1:0-15522 GCA_018230265.1 Delias oraia | reverse complement strand
GTAAATCTTTGTGTTTTAACAATAAGATTTTTTTTTCAAATTAATGTATGTATTAAACTCGTTTTTATTAAACTTGTATTTAATTATCATGTAGGTACTTACTCAGATCCATTGTTAGTAGCGAAACCTGGGTATTCGCTCGTCCAGCAAATGTCATAGTGATTTCCCCAACTACGTGCAAATCACTTTTAAAACGAACACTGTTTCTCTCATTATCATAGTGAAATCTGGAAAAAATGTTTAACCGCGCCGTTATGATAAAAAAATGTATACACCTTATAAAGTTTAGATTAAATAATTACGAATATGAATTAATAAAATAATTACTGATTAATAAAAAAAAAAAAATTCTGAATGGAGATGCTGGGATTTGAACCCAGGACTTTCAGCATGCGAAGCAGACACTCTACCACTGAGTTACATCCCCGATACACGTATAGTCGAAATTCATAATCATATTCTATTTGACTAAATAAGTTAAAATACCTATTCTGTATTTTTCAAGGACTTAGTAACTTTAATGAATTATTAATTGTATTTGTCCAATTTAATGGCGACTTTCATACTATTTTGATAAAGGCTTTTTTAACTACCGCGGGCTAACAGTATACTCAGAGTAACACGGTACTTGTACTTTGTATCACTAAGTGAGTAAGGATAAAGGAGGCTCTTAAAATTAAATCGCATAAACGGATAATCCAAGCGTGGATTGTAGCCCGTTTTTCCATGGACGGTGTTCTCTTACCATATAGGAGACCAATCTGCTCCGTTGTCTACTATACCATGAAAAAAGAATTTTGTACTACGATATCACCTACTTTCTGTCTATAAGTCTAGTCCACCGTGCTCCTGTTACATTAATATTCCGGAGCAAAACTGACATCTGTTCGTCAGGCACTGCAACTGTCACACTGTTCAATATAATGGGGTCAACAGGCTTCATTCCCATATATCCCGAGTCCATGAGAAAGAAGAAGGTTCGCAAACCTCTTCGTAAGCATTCTATATTATCAGCTTGACACGCTGGGAATGGTAACGGCGGCTGAGTTGATTCTGGAAATAAATAACAACCATCTTTTATAATTTATATAGGGTAGTGCTAAGCTCGGAGATTCTGTACGTGATCGAATCAGAAACGAGGAAATCTGTAGATGAACTAAAGCCGAATTATCAAGCAAGATTGGCGATGGGCAGGCCACATTGCATTTAGAGCAGATGGCCGATGGGGCCGAAAAGTGGAGACCACGGACCAGCAAGCGCTGCGTAGGACGTCCACACACAAGGTAGACAGACGACCGTATAAAGGCACTGGATGCAGGCTGCCTCCGACAGATATGCGTGGAGGTCCTAAGGTGAGCCTATGTCCAGCAATGGACGTCGGCTAAAATGATGATGATGAACATTATTGGTTTTAAAGTTCCACAAGCTTATAATTTACTATTAATAATTCGCTTTATAATAAACAAAGTAGGTAGCTACTAATAGTCTCGTAACTTCAACGGACCATCTTATGTATTTTGAGGAATTACAATATTATTTCATACTTAGATGACCTCTTGTACTTAGTAATAACTTAAGTTACAAGTATTAAGTTATTGAGTAGAGCAGTTGTATGACTTAATAGCTGAAGGTATTACTGAGAAGTAGATAGGTATGGTTAGGTTTATTATATTTTAAAGTTACGGAAATATATTCGAAATTATGTAACGAGGCCATTTAATACAACTTTTACGAATTATAATCACAACTGCAGGTTTGAATTTAGAGAAATTCATATTTGTATAATTATAAATGCTTCGATATGTCATATATTGAATGTACATACCACAAAATTAGGAAAGATATACTTTAATAAAATGTGTCACCTAGGTACCTACCTAGGTGACACATTTTAAGAATTATAATAATATACCTATATTATTATAATTCTTACCTGTCAATAATTAACATAAAAAATTGGTTTCTCTTGCATACTAAGTACAATTCTGTATTATAAAATATCTATTAGGTAATAGTAATGTTAGTAGGTAATATATTTATTATAAAGATAATAACAATATATGTGTAACATCGGAAAAATAGTTTGATTTAGTCAAGTACCTAAATTATTAATATAATTAATTTTCTAAGAGCAATTTGAATGTTATGCCAAAAATATAACAAATAAATAGAAAAACTATGCAGATTAGTGTCCTTATTAATTTTTTTCCAGCTTAATTTTTCTACACCAGTAAGTAATTTAATTGTAAAGAATAATTTTATTCGAAACTACAATATGAATGAATATAATTTATGTGATTAATTTAATTTTTAAATATTCTCTCAAGATACATTCGCGATAATTAAATAAATATTTTATAAATACTTACGTATGTATTCATAATTCCTGAATTGAGGTAACTGTACAATACAAACACAACATGAGATCAATAATGAAAACGCACAAAAATTGTATTTGAGTAACATCTTAACCTCGCAACATCAACTTTGAGAAAACCGTCTCATTGATCAGATCTCTTTTATATACTGGGTTTATTATCATAAAATATGGCAATGTTGACGCTCTGATCTGCAACTTGAGATCAATTTTACCTTTGAATTTAATGACATAAGGATAATTCATCGACAGATTATACAATGATATAATTAAATGTGATATTGGTGGAATTTTATTACGTCATAAGTAATTTAAATACTTCAATTAAGACCAACATTGATTTGAAACCTGGACTGATAAGTAGAAAATTTGTATATATTGAACTTATGTTGTGTTGGTTTGTGTCAGCATATAATAAATTTCCTCAAGAAGAATTATTCCCCATTATTTGAGTTGAAGATTACTCCCCATTATTTGTAGGATTTGCGTTGTTTAATTTGTTAATTGAGATTTAACAAAATTTATTTAATAGTAGTTTAAAATGATATTAATAACTAAGTGTTATAAAATTAATAAGTTACGATTTGTTGTATACGAAAAGTTAAATTATTGAAATACATATCTGCTCGTCACTTATCTATTCAGAGGCAGAAATGCCTTAAAAAATATTATTTTATTAATTGATATACAAAAAATCTGACTTCCTTAAAAGTTCAAATGTTAAACCTGTTGCAGTTATGCAATGAAATGATTTTTGATATCACTTCTGATATGACTTTTGATATTTTTTCTTAACTTAAATTCATACATCAGGATTCTAAGATCTAGAATTATCTTATAACCTATATAGGTTTACTTACTGGTAAGTAACTTAGGACTTATTCCTCCTAAAATTTTATCTTAAAATAATTTTCATCACAAACAATACCGATATTTAGTAAATATCACGTTTCCAAAAAAACATCAATGGGTCTGAGTTTGAACAAAGCTTTGGCTTCACGTGTAAAAATAAATGCTTTGTTCAGTTGACACATACCTAGTGTTTGATTTCTTTTTAAATGTTATTTATCAAACATTGCATTTGATGTTGTAATATCTAATATGTTTTAATATATGAGGAATTACTTCTTAACAATAAAAAATTACAGTTAATGATCATTTGTTGAGACGTAATTATCAAAAACGTGTTGCCAATGTTGACATACGGTTCTGAAACATGGTCGCTTATGATGGGCCTGATGGAGATGCTCAGAGTCACTCAGCGAGCTTTGGAGGAGCAATGCTCGGAGTCTCGCTGCGAGATTAAGTCAGAAATTAGGTTATCCGCAGCCGAACCAAAGTAACCGACATTGCCCGCCGTATTAATTAAGTTGAAGTGGCAATGGGCTGGCTAAATCGCTCGATGAACCGACAACCGATGTGGAAGAAAGGTTCTCGAGTGGCAACAGCGTACCGGAAAACGCAGAGTGCAACGTCGCGCCACTTGACGGAAAGACGATTTCATGAAGGCCGCGGGCAACTGCTAGATCCAGATCGCTCAAGAACGCAATAGATGGCGTTTTTGGGGGAGGCTATATCCAGCAGTGGCCTTAACATTCTGATGATGATGAATCATCAAAACCACGGATATTGAGAATCTGTAATGGAATAACGTATGAATTATATTAATGTCTCTACCTGTATTCAGGATAAAAGTAACACGGTATTTATTTAGTTACTTTAATATACATATAATTATAAGAGGCGGCGTTTTTAATTGATTCTAATTAATTAATTTTGTATAAAAATTACATATTTAGTATGAATATTCAGAACGACTTGCACTTTGAGATATATAATACAAATATTAACTATTGATTGGTTTACTTTAGTTCAGTTTATACATTTAGGTAAGCTAATTTAGTGTTAATATTCACATAAATGATATTATATGAATTTCTATTGGTTAAAAATAATTTGATTATAAAAATACAGGATTATGATACAATGAAAAACAAAATAATATACAATGTTTTATTATTGTTATTGTATGTTTTATTGGTTTTTGGTAAAAGTATAAATGTTCGTAACATTTTTGTTATATCTCCTAACGTAATCTTGTTCTATCAAGTATCATTTTATTTACTGACAAGGGCTCGGTATATCGTTTATTTAGATATGGGTTTGTCAATAATAAAACAAAAGAGAACTTGTAGGTACAACTAATTTTAGGATGGAAAGTTTGTCTTTTCGTTTGTTTGTTTGTGTTTGAATTATTAGAAATATTCGATTAATAATTTATTAAATTTTAGTTGACTCGACAAACGTATTATCATTTAAATTATGAAGGTTCGATGTTTGCTTTTGCAAACTTTTTCATAGCATCATGTAAACCTTTTCATTTCAATCATACATTTCTCATTGTAAAGGCTGTGTCCTTAACAAACATTAATCCACTACCATGATTCCAGTATGTTTGATTCGAGGTTCTTGCAATTCCGACTACACAAAATATCCTTTTAATTTTCGGTTTAATATATATTATTCTATGTTACTCACAAATAACACTTTTTTATTATGGTTTAGCGGACAACAGAGCAGGTGGGTCTCCTATATTGCATGAGAATACCACCGCCCATGGACAACCGCGGCACAGTCCGCGCATTAGTTTTGCCGACTCAATCACTCAGCAAAACACGGTAGAGGTACCGTTCCAAGTACAACTTCAGTTTCACGCTGAGTATTCTGTGAGCCCGTGGTATCACTTACTACGAGACGGCCCAGTTCGTACGTCAGCATATGCTTTAGAATGGCTCTCCTGTGGCTATTGGTTAAAGAAACTTCAGTAGATCCAAAGAGTACCCCTTACAACATCTTAAACACACAAACTTTAACTTTTTATGAAATTAGTATTCATTTAATTTTTAATTGTTTTAAATATTAATTGGTACTTTAATTGGTATAATTCGTACTTTGTATAAACTTTTATGTTTAATATAGGCATTGACTTGGATTCTCCCAGCCAAGTATGCTTCGGAGTTTCTCTGAGTCATCCGGGCTTCCGGGTCTGCGTGTCTCGCATTCATCTCACAATTTCAGACCTTAAATATACACAAAATAAAATATTTAAATTTTATTTTAGATTCTTATTAAAGACATTTTGAGTAATTTATTATTAATGATTCAATGTCATAAAATATGTACACCCATGACTGTTTTACTCATTTATAAAAACAAATTTACCTTTTTTGTAATTCCTACGCGTTGTAAATGTCAGATGGACTAGATTCTTCATCGTATTTTAACTTTCAAGGGTAACTACATCATACAATTATTATAAAGTTTTAAAATTTGCCAGTCGATGATGTGGTAACGATTTAAGGACTTCCCTATATTATGAGCATGGAAAGTCCTATGTTCCAAAGTTTATTGATCTACTTCTTTACCTTTCCATATCTTCAGAAGGCTGCTTAAGGTAAGACCGCTTGTTGTGGGTATATTCGTATGGTTAGGTGTCTTTTCCTTTAAAAATATAATCCCGGGGTAAATAAGATAAGAGTAGTATGAGTAGTATTAATTATTATTAATACTACTCATATTAATAGTAGTATTAATTATTGAGTGTAATTATGACATGTGTTTCTCATCGATGTTTGTCGTTCCACAATTCCATAATTTCGCTTTGTGCAACCAGCTGCTTGCAGATGTATTTCTAAACCACTACGATTTTAGGACGTTCAAATGGACGGCCACGCACCAGTGGCTTAACTTGAGCTAAGGATGTAAACTCACCACTTATTCTATTTGAGTCTCCTGTTTTGCTTTCAGTTTTTTGTAAAAATAAAAAGACGTGAAATAAACCACACTCTCAAGATTTTAGTTCTTGTTTTACTTTCGAGCTCATTACACAAGACCGGCAAATCAATGTAAATTGCGGAGAGGAATTAAATTCTATTATAGTTATATTAATTGTAGTGTTGCCTGTAAATGTCTTTTTTCCGACTTACCTCTATACACAATTTAGAGGGCAGGAGCAAGTCCGACCTTTATCGTGTTAATGGTAACACTAAAAGTCGATTCTATCTCCTATGAGTTCCGAGACGAATATTCAGATACAAACACGACGTATGTAATAACGACTATCTCTTTTTTATGTTATAGCGGTAACGGAACAGGCGGTCTCCTATATGGTAAGAGTTCACTGTCCCCCAAGGACAACTACGTCGCATTCTGTGGTCTTCCAAAAACAGAATATATTATAAAAAATTTATTCGGACCGCGGATCGAACCCGATACCTCTCGCTTCATGGTAGGCTTATAAAACAACTTAGCTACAAGGCTCTACCGAATATCTAATTTTGTTTTAAGATACCAATTAATTGTCGCTAAAATATCGTTCCAAACCAACTAAAGAATATAACTGCAATGGTATGTGCACTAAGTTGGATATATTATAAATTTAAAGCTTTTTATTGCATCTGAGTGCTAATAAGGCCATTCAGACCATATCCACACAACCGCATTCAACATCAATAAGATTTATGATTCATCAAAATCTTTTTTTGAAACTTGGGTATATTTAAATCTTTAAAATATTTATGCACTCTTGACACCATGAGATATTTCAATGCGTCGAATTTAAAGTTGCAATTGTCATTCACATAATTCGTTTTTAAACTAAATTGACTAAACTAAATTGATTAAACTACATTTTTAAACTAATAATGTAACTTTAAATCATCCACTCCCCTTCAAGTTTCTAAATAAAATTTATTACTACATCACGTATGATGTACACGTATGAAGGCGATTGATAAATCTGCAGATTATATATTTTAATATAAATAAAAACTTTTTTTGCCAGTAATCAACGAAACAAATTCAAACGTTTTTATATATTAAAAATTGTGAAAGCAATAAAGTAGATACTCGGCGACGGTCATAGTCGGTTATTGACTGGCTCAAATGGCTTATCGCACAAAGACTCGTGTGTAAATAAGTGAAGTTTATTTACATATAACTTAATTCTCTACAGAACAATGTCCAATTATTTTCATGTATTTCTGTTAAATATCACTGGAACCGGATTCTAAAGGTTTTTGACATTATGTGCCAAATAACAATATGTTTATTTAAAAGGATTTTCAATGCAATACTTTTTGTTCGATGTGTGTATAACACTATCTTGTCATCTATATATACACTGTGTATTAAATTTTTAATTCAAATTTTAGTTACAGATTTTTAACATTAAGAAATTAACCAGAAAATTACTAAATTTTCTGGTTAATTTCACCAGAGAATAGAAATAAAAATAGTTTAAAAACTTAGTTTACTGATTCTTTGCCTAGTCTATAAATTTGTGTTTGTTCGGCTGATCTTAACATAGGTTTTTTTATAGAAACGGTGGCAAACGTGCAGGAGACTCACCTAGGGCAAACAGTCCTCCGCCCATGGACACCCTCAGCCATTGGAGAACCGCGGGTGCGTTGCCGTCATCTAAGGAAAATGGCTCTTTTCTTGAAAATATCCAAGTTATATATATAGTTAACTTGTGAAATTAATCATCATTTCAGCCATAGGACGTCTACTGCTGGACAGAGGCCTCCAATTTGGACCTCCATGCACACATATCGGAGGCGACCTCCATCCACGATCTTCCGGCGATCTTTATAAGGTCATCAGCTTGTGGGTGGATGTCCTACGTCATGCTTACTGCTCCGTGGTCTCTATTCTAACATTTTTGAAATGAATATTACAAGATAATTCTTTTTTAAACATATTTACTAGTCAAACAAGAAGGAAGCAGATAAGGATACAATATTATTTATTCAATAACATTGAGATTATTTTATTAAACTCTTAGACAGGAAAAGAAATACTTTATACGCCTTTTAAGAAGGCGTCTTTGGGTAATATTTTCGCCGAGGCTCGTATGTTGTGTACAACTGTAACATAGGCTTTCTTAACAATCGCACACAACAGACTGTTTCCCTTGTCTGCAGAGTCAGCTTTTATTTTCTTCCTCTCTGGTTGAATTTCAGCGTCTGGAATTTAAAAGACTTTGCTGTATTGAATTATAATTTGTATAATAATTAGAAATCTAAATACTCAGTCAATAAGTAAAATAAGAATGTGGTTCAAAAGACTTACTTGTCCTTAAATCTTCTAGCAGTTCGGGATTTAAATTTATCTCAGCTGTTCCAATAGGCTGACAGGCAATGGTTTCTGGGCTAACTTCAAAGTGTGTGACACCTTTGTCGTCAGTTTTAAAATCATAATTGTAGTTAGCTGTTCCCAGTGCACCTAAAATCACAAGAGCTTATTTTTATAGTTTAGTAGACAAGGGAGGAGGTGGGCCTCCAATATAGTAAGAGAACACCGCCACCTATGAACAACCGCGTCACAGTCCGCGCATTGGTAATTTGTGCGCCAGCATATGCTTCAGAATGGCTCTCCCACGGGTGAAAATTCTATATAATGTATTATAAATATTAGAAAATGTTGAATATTCCTAGTTTCTTAGATTACGTAGAACTAAACAAAGCTTGGAATAGAATATGTTCCGATACGCTAAAAATTAAAATCTAATAGAGTTATTTTTTTTTCCTTCTTAGTAGTGGTCAAAATTGTAAAATGATGTAATTTATTCAGTGTACCTTGTTAAAATGTCTTCTTTAAGTATTTTTCACTTGTCAAAATAAAAAAAGTGTAATTCTTGTATGAAACTTACTAAATTAATTTTGAATTTGATCGATATATTTAAGTATCACAAAACTGTAAATCTTTGAATTTTATATGTTAATTATAAGATTCAATAAACCAGCTATATTTATAATAAGCATTCCCAAATTGCAACTTAATTATTTATTTGGAACTAGTAGGTTGCTGAACGAAAAACCCTACCCTAAGACATATGAAAGAATGGTTTTAATAGGTAATACAAGCCTTTTTGGCAGAAGTACGAAGGCAGTAGCATCTTGCTCATTTGTCACGGTTTTCAAACGAAAATTGCACATCCGCTATACTTTACGAGGCGAAGTTGGTAACATTTAAAAAGTATTATAACAATGTGTCAATATGAAGATATTATGAAAACTCTAGGTCAACTTTAAGCAGATATACGTTTCATTACATAAACGCATTAAATAATAAATATCACACCTAATTAAGAGGCCCCCTTAACGGCGCCGTTAGGAAAATTTATACATACTTCCTTTAATTGAAATTGAGCCAGTGAATGATTTTGCGCGTTTCTTTATCTCAATGATGATGTCCCCTTTAATATCTAGGTCCAGCTTTGTTTGCAATTCAACGGCCTTTGTTTTGGTATCTAAGCTGCAAAAATATATTGAACACATGAAGACATCACGCAGAATACGTAACATGAAACGACACTTGTACTTTGTTTCGCTGAGTGATATTGTTTCGAGGATATCGGAGGCCTTTAAAGCCGGCAACACAACCAAAGCGCGTATTGTGGCTCGCTTATCCATGGGGGCGGTTTTCTCTTACCATATAGGATACGAACCTGCTCCGTTGTGCGCTATACTATAAAAAAAATAAAAATAACAATCTTGGTTTATTACTCGATTGGATTCACGAAGAAAAATATGTTTTCTTTAAAAATAAGTAATAAAATGTCAACCTAACTATCAATAATTTAAATATTGATGTATCATTATCTCTAAAAACAATTTCAGAAGCTCAACATCCATTGAGGTTCTAAAATAATAGCTTATTTTATGTTTTTAAGTTAAATATATAAATGCGCCTGATAAAAAGACATGTGATGATCTTAACAATACTTAATAGCTATGTGGTTAGAATAGGCGTCATAGTTTTTATAATATTCTAACAGGTCTTAATTTTATAAATTATCTGCAGAAGTTTTAATCTATCTCAATGATAAAAAATAAGAATTTTTCGATGTGTGCCAGACGCAGTAATCTGCACGGAGACTGTATAAGATAGTTATAAAATTTGTATTTTACGATTGCTGGATATATGATAGCAGAATAAACAGTGTTACTATACTGGATTTTTATCTAATAAAGTAAATTAAATTACGCTAAGCTAGAGCGATTTTATGGTATTGATACTATACAATTCTCTTTTTTTGCTTTTTCTATTCTATCTTTCTACTTTAGTATAATTTTTTTTTGAGATATAAACATTACACTACATTACAACATTAGACTATGATTTTCACTATATTATGCAAGACGATAAGTTTATATAATTATAATAATATAATTATATTAAAATATTATAATCAGGGAATCTATAATATAAAATACACTTTTATTAATATAATAATACCGTCAAATAATATAAAAATTTGCTTCCCAAATGTTGTCTAATATTATACGACCCACATTTTGAAATGACTAAAAAGATATTTTAGTAGAGATATTTATACTTTTCAAAACTGATTAGGAAATTCTTTAAATACACTGAAGAAAGCATACATTTCTAGAAAACAGTGTTCACTGATAATACATTCTAAAAAGATTTTTTTTAAATAATTTGAGTGAGAAACAAAACTACTGACCTGAATTTTGATAGATCTTGATTTTTTAAACCAATTATAGTTATATTGCTCAAGTAATTCCAGATTCCGTATTCTTCACTCAGCAAATGGTCTACCGAAGGTAAGACCATGGGATCAATAGCTCGTATGTCATATTCGGGCACTCCTGCAGCCGTTTTTGCTAAGAACTTTTGTGTTGATTTTCGTAAACACTCAGTATCCGTAATGTCACAAGGCGTCAAGAAGGCTTCTGAAAGATTACACACAAAACTAAGATTCCATCGACTTAATTATACGAAAAAAATGATTAAAATAAACTTATGTTACACTAATAATTAAAAAATACAATAAAACATTTAAACATAAGTTGACATTTTTTTTTGAAATTTAACAAAATAAGGAAAATTGGACCAAACGGACAATCGCCATATCGCGATCATTAATTTCATTATTCATATGAAAATTTGCAAAACAGATAAAATTGTTATTGTAATGGCAACAAAGTGGTCAGGATTGACGGCCAATTGAAACTAATTCAACCCATTGACACTTGTGTATCAATTGAACGATTATGTTATTTCAATTGTGCGTTGTGGTTTGCCTGTCTGGTTTTCCTCTAAAACTATTCAATATCAGGTGGGTCTCCTGTAAGAGAAAACCGCCGTCCATGGATAACCGCACCACAATCCGCGCATTGGTTGTGTTGCCGGCATTTTCCTCAAGTTAATCGACATTTTTAAGGGCCACAAATATCCACATTCACTCAGCGAAAAACAGTACAAGTGCCGTTTCACGCTGAGTATTCTCTGAGACCGTGGTATCCGTGGTACTTCTTAAGCTTCAGCATGGATCTCCCACGAAATAAAATATTAATAATAATTAATTATTAATATTAATTTATATCTTTCTATAAATGCTTGCTGCCATTTGGGGTACTCTAAAAACTGAGTGACGGATATTACTTCTAATACAAACGATAGATAATAATAAAATGATCTAAATAGAATCAATTATAATAATTATCTAAAAAATATATATTCTGTTCCTTAAGAACTATATATACTAAATTTTATATAAAAAAAATTTTATATAAATTTTATATATATATATATATATATAAATCATGAATATGTACGTAAATGTTAATGCTATAAGTTTCGAGCAATTAAAGGTTCCAATGAAATTGTTACAACATTTAAATTGTCATGAATAAATACATATTTTATTTATATGAAAGTTTAATACTTTTGCTCTAAGAAAAATTTCTTAGCACTAAAATTTATTAATCGTAACGCTAAATCGCTTACCTAAAATTTGTTATACAATTTATAAGATAACTTATAAGAAAAGAGAATACAAGAATACAACTCAACCTATAAATTTTAGCTAGATACAATCAAATAAGGTGGAAGGTCCAAGGGGCAGGCTTATGTCCAGCAGTGGACGTTTTACGGCTGAAATGATGATGATGACGATGACAATCAAATAACAGTAAACCTAGAAGAGGTTCATATAAGATATATAAGTTTTACATTATTTTAACATTGAAATTCAATACACTGGCCGAAAACACTATCCTATGTAAATAATTTTGTTTTAGACTGAACCGAACTTTTCAATTAGTAATATTATTTTAATTGTCCTAAGTCTATAAGCCTCAAAAATATATAGTTAGAATTATAAATTATTAAAAATATAAGCTCAGCCCACTGAGAAGAACCGGCAAAATAAACTCAGTGAGTGTAATTTTAGGCCACCGTGAAATACTTATATTATAATTAAAATCTGATATGAGAATGCCTGGCATGAATATCAAAAAAATCATGAACACTATAGTATGCTTTATCGAACAATCGTCCCTTAACAGTTTTTTTTTTAATTTATTTACAGAAAGATTTTGAACGTTCTGTGGGATCCTATTGTAAGAGCGTATCGTATTTCCTCTAAAATAAATTAATTACATTCTGTTATGTATATATCTCGATTTTAACGTTATCTGTTAATTTAAGAATTTACAAAAGCACTAGTCTTTATCTTTCTTAACATGCTTTAGTAAAATGACAAAATTATTGCCATTATTGTTTTTGATTGTTGTCAACCGAACCGTTAAATATAGGCTAAATTTTATGACATTTTTACAATAAAATAAATTTAAAAAATATGAAATGTTAATGAAATATGAAATGTTAAGTGTTAGAATATTTTTTTATGTAAGTAATTTGGTATAAGACGAACTTATATGACTTAATTCATGGTTATATTTTCGTTCTATTATCTCATGTTTAATCTTGTTCATACCTTCATCACATAGTACCGTCACGAGAGACACAAGGAAAATCAATCCGCGACACGCCAGCATCGTGACACCCAGCTAACTGTACTGACAGAGTCTCAGCTCCAATATCATTTAATTTATGTATGATTTAAAGAGTACAAAATAATTTATGATACTAACATAATGTAAATAAATTCTCTTTATAGAGAATTCCAACGTTGGACATACATAGGTCACATTTTATCAGGTTTGTTTATATAAATAACGATAATGTATAAGAAATTACTGTTGTATGTAAAAATTATACTTAATATTGACTTCATCCGTGGGAGAGCCATGTCGACGATTATGTTGACGCACAAATTGGGCCGGTTCGTCCGAAGTGATACCACAGGCTCACAGAATACTCAGCGTGAAACGGTACTTGTATTGTGTTTCGCAGAGTGAATGGGGATATCGGAGGCTTAAGAGGCGTAAAGAGCAGGGAACACAACCAATGCGCGAACTATGTATGAATAAATAAATTTGCAATATAACTATGTTTCAATTACTTTTCTTGAGAACAAAAAATTATAATTATAATTACGTCAACGAAATCTTTCAGTGTTTTTTTCAATTATTATTAACTTATACTTAATTAACTCACATAATATCACTATAAAACAAAATATGCGAATACAATGGGATAAAGAAGAGGTCGATCACAAATAAAATTGTTTATCCTTTCTGCCGAATTGCTTAGCGAAACTCTAATGAGACTCTAATGGCCTAACACAGCTTCAATTGTTTGGTTTTAGTACCATTATTAGTCGATAGATGCGTTGATTTGATTTAGTAACGTTATAGAGGCTGAAGCTGGAATTTTCAGACTGTATAATCTATATCCTTTTGTAGTTAAGATAAAAAACCTTTTAATAGAAAATCATGTCATCAATCTGAAATAGCCATAATTTTAATAGCAATATTTGCGCAAAGATAATTAAAGAAGCGCTTCACGTGTTTTATTCTATAAAAACAAAATATGAAAGCAATATTCCTTTAGCTTGTTTGCGAAACGTCAACACATCAATTTGATCCTATCAATGCATGACATTAAGATAACTGTCACGTACCAATGACATTATTAATGATAAAGCGAAGTTACGATGAAAGTAATTTTTATTTTTATTCTGCCACAAATCGATAAATTAAGGACGGGAATGTTACTCCAAGTAGGTATATATGAACTTCACAATGTGGTACCTTATATAAATCCTAAGATTAAGATAGTTTTACATGATTAAGGATCGTACCAATAATAAAATTTTATAAATATATATATTTTTATCTATTTTTCCCATCAAAACCCTTCCCATACGGACCGAGATGACTAACCCGCAGTATCCCCTTGAGCCTTTCGGCCCAAGTGGAGTCCTGGGAGATCACGCTAGGCAATCAATTCCAGGACACGCTGTGTACCTGTGTCGTCACAAATACTGTATGTTCTGAATTTAAAATGATATAAGACTTATGTATAATAAAGAAAATTAGTTAATTTAATAATCCTAATATCACCTTATAATAATATAATGACACAATTATTAAGCTTACATTTTGCAAATAATCTTGTTAATCTCTCGATCTATAAAAACTCTGAATACATGAATCGTACACAGTACAAACATTTATTTCACGCAAAGGATTCAGCCAAATCAGTATCTTAATTTTAAAGAGAAATATAAATATTTTGACATTCCTTGTTTTCCTCGATCGTTGAAATGTATTTAGAAATAATCCACTTAAAGTAACGATTTTTTTTTATTTCTATAGTAGTTAATAAATATATAATATTTATCTCAATTTTTTATTCTATAGCGGTCCACAGAACAGGTGGGTCTCCTAAATGGTAAGAGGAAACCGCCGCCTTTGAACAACCGCGCCTCAGTCCGCACATTGATTGTGTTGCCGGCTTTTTACGCCTATTAAGCAGCACTTTTAAGGGCCTCCGATATCCTCACTCACTCTGCGAAACACAGTACAAGTACCATTTCACGCTGAGTATTCCGTGAGGTATTACTGCGGAAGAGTCGGCCATATTAGTGCGTCAGCATGTTCAGCATGGCTCTCCCTCGGGAAAATATAACAAAACGTATAATAAACTTATATCCTTAAATATGAAATACGAGTTATTAGAGTTATTATTATAAATAAGGCAGTATTGAGCAAATAAAATTCTTAGCGCCATTCTTATAAACCAAGGTATTTAGGTGATCGTATATCTGTAGTGAATCTGAATCTGAATAATCTGAAACGTGGTCGCTTACGATGGGTCTAATGGAGAAGCTCAGAGTCACTCAGCGAGCTATGGAGAGGGCAATG
>DWCF01004808.1:0-15525 GCA_018230265.1 Delias oraia | reverse complement strand
ATAAAATAAAAATATGACTCACTTCGATGAAGTCGTCTTCGAATTCTTTAAAATCAAACATAATACGGCTTGGATGAGCTTACATGAACGTGCTTAGTAATATCTTATTAAGCAGTAATATGGCACGATTCATCGTCAGCAAATTTACACTATCACCAAGATAACTTGCTACCATCCAGTGATACTGAATTTTTAACTTAGAAAAACTATGTTTTTAAAAATCTTTAAGAATAATGTTTGATAAATTTATGAACTACTTCAATATCACAGAAAATATTTTAAGATTATCTTGACGTACATTGAGGATGTGAACATATTATAAATTAATTAGAAACTTAACACCATTAATGTTTAAGGGCCAAGGAGTGATACAAATTACAAATGACAATTCACAATAGTTAAGTGTTGTGACGTATATCATTATAAAAAAACGATTTGTAATGTTGCCAAGTCTAACAACTCAAGATTTGCATATATTCATCGAAATCTTTATAATATCGCAAAATTTATTATAATTAATTGTTAGTGTAAAGTTTCATGAAATAACATGTAACACTATAATAAGTCTACCAGGATCAGATGGCAAAAAGGGAAAAAAGAAATTGACGCTAGCAGTAAAATTGAAGAAAATTTTGATACTGTTTTCCTTATAGTGACTGATACTGTGTACATAGTACATGCAAATATATATATTTTTTTCAATGATCAAGGTTCACCTTTAGGAGTTCATGAATTTATTAAGTATATAATGGCTATCAAAACTTCAAATTGTTTCCAAATATTGCACATCCATAAAAAGTCTTCATCGGAAGTAGAAGACGCAGTATTTATGATAAATCTTTTCTCCTGTATTTCATAATCGATCTTGTTTTATGAACTGATTTTTAATGTTTATATCATGTTCACAAGATTTTCGCCATTCTTCGATCGTTATTTGAGAGATAGCTTCTTCCTATAAAGGTAATGGTACTTGGTGTTGTCTATGATAATTTGAGAGAGTTTTGTATCAATCAAAACTATCCAAGTTTATTTTTTTGCCATCTTTCCTCTTTTTAACGGGCGTACTAAATACGCCGTTGCTAGAACTACCTTCAGCAACAATTCGTCTTATGGTAGTATTAGAAACCCCTGAAAAAAACCAAAGTTTATAATACATAATATAATACATACGAAAAATGCAATAAACCAAAGTATCAAAACGTTAGAAGTCTTATTAAAAATCATTTTACTGACCAGTCAACATGCACATGCACATGGCTCAATATCGATTATTGTGTTTGTTCTGCTCCGTCTTCATTAAGTTTTATTTAATAAGCATGTAAAATAATTATTATGTCTTACTAGTTGCTTTAAACTATCGAAGATATTTCTTCACTTAAATAAAGTTTTACACTGATATTACGTGAGCCAGTGTTATGACTTCGTACAAGCTGGCCCAGTTAGTGCTTCAGCATGGCTCATCACAGGTGTGGTATTTGATAATAGTTCGTTGCGTAGTCTGAGGTGCTTTTGTCGGGTTTTATGTTTTATTTTACTTATTTGATAGATAATTTAAACTAAATTAATATTAGATACAAACAGAAATATATTAAACAATACGGACATAAATTATACAAACAATAATTTGACTCTAGTGACATCGATACTTGTTAGTAATATCATTATCTTAATTTAGTATGAGCCAGAACTTTTAACGAAACCACTCTAGAGAAGGGGAAATCTTAATTAATGCATGGCATAGGAAAATATAAATGTGAAAACACTTGTATAACATCTAACCTCAAATGGTTAAAAGCCTTGTACTTGTATCCGTGCCACAATAAATAAATTTAAAAAATTCTAACCTCAATAATTTGTTTACTATAATTCCAATGATGTTAAATAATATTTTAGTACGTATACTGCCTATTCATTTTAGGACTAGTGTGGGCTATACGCACAGTACTATAAAAGCAAATCTTCCACTGCATACAGCTGCTACAAGATACGCAGTAAAAAAAACCACCTCGGCAGCCGGAGGTATTGTATACTTTATTATAACATTTTATTGCAAAAACTTATTGAAATCAAATGTATTATATTATCCTTAGTATAGCTAATAATCCATCATTAGTGTTAAATTCCATCGGTAAGATTTTATAAATTTCGCATTTGCTGTTTCTGCAATTTGTATTCTTTGAATGCTAAACTATTTTGTTTTTCTTAGAGCTACATAAATTTCATTCATATTTAAAAGTCAAAATAAAATATGTTAAATTTTTGAAAAATTAATTGTGTCCTAATATATTTATCTTATAAGAAACTAATTATTTTTAATGTTACCCGTAACCTATTATTAATTAGGAAATACTTTCAGGTGTTTTAGGTTTGGGTCGAGGCAAGAAAAAGGCAGGTAAAGTAAGTGCCATGGAGAAGAAACAGCTTCCTGTTGAGACTGATCCTGAGAAACTAGTTAACTATGTTTGTGGATCTAATATTTATATCACTGGTGAAGATGTTAAGGTGAGAGTCATAATCTTTAAATACATCAAATACATTATTTACTGGTTTTTGTTAAGAGTCATAGTGGTTTCTCAGTACCATTATAGCCTTCTTTCTATGAAATGCTGTGTTTGAATGAAAAGTTGAAGTTATTTGTTGGTATAAACATCTATTAATTGCTAAATGAACATTTTTAAGTTGTCTTTAAATAAGATTGACTCGACAAATAGTAGACACAATAATCCAATGCTACCTCAAAGAATTTCATGTAATCTAATACTTAGAATTGGTCCAGATCAAAGATGACAGTGAGTATCCTGAGTGGCTGTGGAGCCTGAATCGAGGCGCGGCCCCGCGCATTGATCAACTCGATCCCGACACAAAAGAGTACTGGAAAAGGGTGCGTGCCGCTGGAATGCGGAGAAATAATAAGCTTCGCTCTATGAGAAAGTTCTGAACTCAGCAGAGGCCATTGTGCGCAGCTGGCTCCTATGACATGGCCTGCATCACGTTGTCGGAGCAGGTCGCAGCGCACTTCAAATTACTCAGTAGACATTTGATGTATATTTTAATGTATTAATGAATAAACTTTATAGTTATTGTTGACCTGCATTTTGAACACTGCCCCAAACAATTCTAGCCACAGGTTACGCGCTGGCTCGCCGCCTCGGCCTCGCATTAACAATCGCCACTTTATTTCCTTCTATTTATTACTGTAAGGTGCTCTACAGGGCCCTAGTACACTAGGATTCATTTATACCAAATTATAAAAACATTTTTGGCACTGTAACGGCGGCGAGTAAAACCTTTTTGAAAATTGAAATCACCTTTTTTAAATAACTGACCACACACTGACAAGACAGCGTTCACACTCGTTCAAAATTATGAAGTGTTTTTAGCGAAATTCCTGTGTCCTTTATATAGAATTAAAATTTACCGTGTATAATGGCGTGTATCAAACCATTGGGTGAGTACAAGGTACGCGAGACGTAGCCGTCGGAATGTGAGGAGGCATAAGAGAGCGTTGGTTGCAGGCCCCGGGCCCGGCGCCTACCGGCTGCCGACGACGGTGGGCTTCCCGGACCACGACCCGTCCCGCAACCGCAGCCCCATGTACTCGTTCGGAATGGGCGGAGGCGCTCGCATTAAGCAGCTGGGGCCCGGGCCAGCGTACCGCATCGACTGCGTCACTCGCGACGGCGTCGTCACGTCACCTGCCTGGTCGTTCGGCGCGCGGCTGCCGGGGCGCCCCGCGCAGCGCATCCCGGGCCCCGGGGCACACGCGCCGGAGCGCTGTCCCCCGACGCGCGACCCTCGCGCTCCGCAGTACTCGATGGGCGCGCGACTCGGCTTCGCTCTGAAGCGGCCCGGGCCGGCGCCGAACGCGTACGCGCTGCGGCTGGGCCCCGGCAGCCCCGCGTATACGATGGGCGCGCGCGTAGGCTTCTCGTTGAAGCCGCGCTCGCCCGGCCCCGCTGTCTACTTCCAGCGGGACACGGACGTGTACCGCACGCGCGCGCCCATCTACAGCCTCGCGGCGCGCTCCGAGGGCGCCGGCAAGCCCACGAAGACACCTGGCCCCGCCAACTACCCACCCAACTTGTACAACACGAAGAAGGTAAGCGCCGCGCGCCCAGTAGTCCTCGCGCCCTTAGGCTGGCTCCTAATGATTGTGCATGTCGGCAGAACCCGTACGCGTACTCGTTCGGCACGAAGCACGGCGACTACGCGTGCCCCATGATCATCAAGGAAGACACCATGGACTGCTTGTGACTGACTACCGCTCCAAGACTCGTTGAAAAGCTGACCATAAAAATGGCAAAAGGCAACAAAACTGAATCGGTGTGCTATAATGCCTGTGCCTGCTGTGATTCGTACCCTTGTGACTTTTGGAAATGTTTTGTCAATAAAGATCTGTTTTCTTATACTTGTTTATTTCCAAACTAACCCACATGTTACACTTGTGGACGCTACTCTCTTAGTACGGTAAGCAGGTTGAAGGTGCGGCATCGGCGCGCGCTGGCGACAGCGGGGACAGCTCTGAGCCTGCGGCCTCCGCCTCCGGCGCGTCGCTAGCGCCCTGCAGGAGGTAAGCTTTTCAAGGGCAGTTTAAATAGGAACCACCAGGTTTTATAGAAATACATGCCACTCCAAAGACAAGAGCAGCCGACTGGAGCCTGAGAATGACCTGGTCGAGTAGCGGCCGGCCGCGGAAATGACCGTAGAGCAACGCAGCGTAGAGCAAGTTGGCGGCAGCAAGGACGCGCAGGGTGGCGCCGAAGCCCGCTGCCCACCAGCCGGCGCCGGCCGCCAACGGACCCAGCGCGTAGGCCGCGCTCGCGGCGATCTGCAGAAGCGCGGCAGCATGTGGAAGGCTGGCGGCCCGCGCGAGTAGCGCGGGGACCAGCGCCGCGTCCAAGGCGCCCACGCCCGCGCCCACGACCGCCTGCGCTGCAGCCAAGGTGGGCAGAGACCGCGCGCGCGCCACCAGCGCTCCGCCCAGCGCCACTGCGCCTAGGCCCGCCAGAGCCGTTCTCTGCGTTCGCGCCCCACGCCCGCTGCAGAGCGCCGCCGCGACGTTCGTCGCCGCTAAGTACGCGATGCTGTCCGGCAGAAACACCGCGCCCAACGCCCAGCGCTGCCGAATAGCAAACGGCCGTCGTCATTAGGACTGGGGCCAACGTGAGCGATGCCGAGCCAGTTACCTGGGCATGGAAACGACGCTCCACCCATAGCGGCAGACAAGGCTCCAGGGCCGCCATCATGGCCGTGCTGAGGAAGACCGCTCCGGCGCCAGCGCCGCAGTCGTGTCGAGCGCTCCACACACTTTCGCCGCACGTGGCGGTCTGTGCCGCGCCCTGCTCTACCTGCACATGTCTTGTTAGCTTTCAGCACCGGCCCGACGGCGGGACCCAGCAACCTTTTTTTTTATAAAATAGCGGACAACGGAACAGGTGGGTCTCATACATGTAAGAGAACACCGCCGGCTATCAACAACCACGCCACAGTCCGTGCATTGGTTGTGATGCCGACTCTTTTACGCCACTTAAGCGTCATTTTTAAGGGTCTCCGATATTCTCACTTTGTGCCAAACACAGTACAAGTACCGTTTCACGCTGAGTATTCTGTGAGCCTGTGGTATCACTTCGGACGAGCCGGCCCAATTAGTGCGCATATACTTTAGCATGGCTCTCCCATGGGTAAACCTTTCCACCTACCTCATTGTACTCGGCTCGGCTCAAATAGGCGTGTTGCAGTCCTGGAACAGATACAGAGTTAGCGACCCGAGGAGCCTCCTGTAGGCTGTAGGTGGTGGTGGACGTGGACAAGGAAAGCTACCGAGGTCCGCAAACAGCGCCGCGCCGACGAGGTGGAAGGGCGCCGCAGGACTCCACAGCGCAGCCGTCGCTCCGCCGAGCGGGTAGCCCACAAGCACTCCTGACACGAGCCACGCGTTAAATTTAGTTACACTTGAGTTATCTGAAGAGAAAAGGCGGACGCACCCAGAGCCACGGCCCCGAGGAGGGCGCCTAAGGCGTGAGGCCGGCGCGGAAGCCTAACAGCTCGTGACACCAGCGCCATTCCGGCGACGCCCGCCAGTGCGCCACCCGCGCCCTGCAAGCCGCGCGCCACACCGCCGCACCAGAGGCACGCCGCGCCTCCGGCCGAGCACGCGACCTTGCCGCACCACGCCAACGCCGCTGCGGCGCCCAGCAGCAGCAGCACGGCGGCGCGCAATGTGGAGACAGGGCCGGCGCGCGACGTGAGCGCGGCGGCGAAGGGTGCACACAACAGTTGTGCGGCAGAGCGCGCACCCAGCACGGCACCCGCCGCAAACGCCGCGCTGCCCGCCTCGCTCGCGTCCAGCGCCAGCGCCGAGCCGTTCCACTGCACGGCGGGCGCCGTCGCCGCCCCGCTCCACTCGGGCAGGATTGGCACTGCACACGCGGCACGTTACATCAATACAATAGAATCATTTATTGATAACAAAAAATTTACGCGTCACTTGGTCTATTTATAATCATAATATAATTCTACGATGATACACAACTACTAAATGAACATTTGTATTATCTATATATTGGTCTACACTAGCGAAGTTTGAATAACTCTTCCACTCTGTAGAATATCTGCAGTATTGTTGCCAATGTTTCATTTGTGTTTAGATATTGCGGTGGAAGCCTTGGAAGCATTCTTTACCGCCTCGGACAGTCTCCTAAGGCCGCGAGGCACATAGCATTTAAGTAATCACTCGGATTTCCTTAATTTGTATTTGGGCACAATGAATATCGTCGTGCCCGTGAGTCTACTGGGTTCGGCGAGAGCGAGGACTGACCGAGGGCGGTGAGCATCACGTTGTCTAGGAAGAGCGTGAGATAGACAAGCAGGAAGGCAGCCGCGCCCGCATCCCTCGCCAGCGACAGCGGAGAGTAGGTCGCCATGCCGCTGCTCCGCGCCCGAACGCCACCTCCGCGCGACTGGCCTCAATGGCGTCTGCTATTTCTCCTCAACGCTCACTTGGCCGGTGGCACTTGCGCTGTTGAGCGTTGCATTCCGCGGGCGCTGGGACGCAGCTGATAACGCGTTTCCAATCAGCGCGCAGCGAGGCGCGTGCCCCGCACGCTTGGGCGCCCCCGCCTTTAGCAGCCCCTTCACGTCCAATCAATTTAACGCTTTGCGAAGCGGTGCCTGATATTCGCTTCGACCGACTGATCGCAATTGGCAACAGGCATCCGAGGCGTGGGCAGCGTCGATTCACGTACCTGTGACAACTGATTATATAATATATCGAACTTTTTAATTATTTATATTTTGTCAAACTGAGGATTGCGAAATTGCGCTGTATAGCCAAACAACTCTGGTTGAGCTGCGTCGGATGGCCGTGGCGATTAATAAAAAACGGGTTCGGTTGAATAATATAATGTATATTATATTTACATGAATTAGTTAAATTTAACTATGGCTCTGTAGAATACAACGACAGCTGCAGTGGACACAGCGGGCTCAGTCGCTCGGCGCGCGCAGCCCGGGGCCCGCGCGCTTAGCAAGACGCCCTCGTTGCACCTCTCCCGCGCCGCGCGCTCGAAAGGCGCCCAAGGCGCCCATCACTGGCGAGTCGCAATGGCTGGGAAACTTTGGCCGTCGACATCGAGCGGGTCGAGAGAGAGATGCAACGTCAACCAACTTAAATTAATCACTGAATTATCGTTTCAGTAAAAAGTACAAAAAATAGGGTATATAGAGAAGATGCATCGTAAAAGGGGGTATACAAAAAGAAGGGCAGCTAGCGGGCGCACTTGGTCTTGCCGTCCAGCAGCTTGCGCCAGAGGTCGAACTGCTCATGGAACTGCACCATGTGCAGCGAGAGCGCGCGCTGCAGCGCGCAAGGGTGCGGCGGCGCCTTGCGGTTGAGGAACTCGGGCGCGTGCACGCGGCGCACGCCCGCCGCCTGCGCCACCACTCCCGTCACGAACACGTCCTCGAGGCGCAGGTAGGGCCGCCGAGCCGCCGCAGCGCGCAACGTGCGCGCCGCGTCCGCCGTCAGCAGGTACGCTGGGCCTGTCGCGAACTCGGGGAACACGGCGCCCGCAAACTGCGCCACCGGCACGAAGTACTTGGACTTGCTCGTGCGCTTCGGCAGCGACTTTTTGATCACCTTGCCCCAGATGGTGTTGGTGGCGTTGGCGCGCGCCGCCGCGAAGCGCAGCAGCCGCGGCACGTTGATGAACATGTCGTCGTCCGTCTTGAGAAGGTGCGGCGCGCGCGGGCAGTACGTGTCCGCCCACTCCAGGATAGACAGCGTCTTGAGCGTAAGGTTGGAGTAGGAGTCGAGGGAGCGGCCCACCACGAGATCCCCGTACAGCGCGTCCTCGTCGGCAAGCGCGCGCCGCAGCGCTGCCGGCGGCCGTCCTAGCGCGAACGCCAGCGCGACGTCGCGCCGTGCCGCGAAATGCCCCCACGTCAACCGGATGGCATCGCGGGCGCGCGCGTGCCCCGGCGCCGACGTCACCATGATCAGCACCTTGACGTGCGCGCCCAGCGCCGGGCACAGCTCGGGATGCGGCCTCTCGTGTCCCGCCTCGTACATGTCGCTCACAAGGGGCACGCCTAGTCGCACCCGCGGCGTCGAGCCGTTGGTCGCGTGGGCGGGGGGATGCTGCGTGCTATTGGCGGCCGAAGTGGGCGATGCCTTGGGCGCGGCCAAAGGCAGCGGCCGCGGCCGCAGCGGCGCTGCCGGTGTCGCAGGCGCGCGCGCGGCTAGCAGCAGCAGCAGCAGCGCGGCCAACAACGTAAGCATCAGAGCGGGCGAGCGCCGCAGGGCGCCCCACGCGCTGGCTGCCCACACGGCCATGCCGCGCCGACTCTGCTCTACGCCTGCAAAGACTCCATGCTCAGATACGCATTTCAATGACACGCAAAAGCTGGCTTGGCCAAGTAACGATCCTTTCAAAGTCGACAAAATCGCAACTCTTATGTGCAAACAAAAGATTGGATAACATTTATTCGCCACTAAGATGAGTGTCGCCGCGTGACTGCGCAGGTTCACGCGCGCGCGAGTCGGCAAGGCCGTTGGCGTCGGCCTTTCCACTTTGGCCACAGCGTCGATAACGTCATTCAAGCGAAGCACTCGACGCGACCAAGCGCCATCTACCGATTTGCTCGAACGCCATTGCGCCACCTCGAATGTTGAACGGCTCGAGTAGGGACTGGGTACAGCTGACGATGAAGCAGCTGTCCAATGAACGATGTCTGGCGCTGCAAAGGGGATTGCGCTCGGGTGTCGCACGTAGCGCACGTGTCTCAGCGCGGCGCGGGGCAGGTCAAGGCCCGCGCAAAGCTAACGGGACCGCAGCACGGCCGCCTTCCCTCCGCAGACCAACGTAGCTGCGCAGCCACAACGTAATATCTCAACAGTAGGCGTGTGCAATGGCCGCGCTCACCTTCACAAGCAGCTGCCGATGAGACCTTCACGCAATGGCGCAACGCGTGGCGCTAACCAGTATAATTGTCTTACTCAAACAGAACGCCCGAGGGAAACGACTTAAGGCTTAGGCGCATGCTTTTCAGAGGAGCTATTTTGTTTTCAATTTCAATCGCTGCTCATGTATGCCGTGTTTAGATAACATATTAATGTTGTCTCAAACATGGACATCATGTTTTAGTGCTCCCAAATATTCTTAAGCTAAAAATAAGTCACAACAAACATATACATATGTATGCTAAGTTTTGAAAATCTTAGCAAAGAAAAATTTCTGGCCTTGTACTGCTCAGCGTGAATGGCGCAAAAATAAATGATTTCTTACATCTTCTATTCAGTAACGAATTTATTAAATGCCTGGTAAAGGTCATAATGTTAAAACTGGTCAAACTTGTGTTAACTATTTCTTGATTCTATACAATAAAATTTGACATGTTTGAAGCCAGTTGAAAAACCAAGATACTTGTGTGAAAGGTTTTATAATTAGTTTTCCTAATGTTAGGTACATTTGAACAGCCCAAATGTGGAGTATTACTACTTTACAAATTAAGAATCAGCATTGAACGTAGGACTCAGTATCAGCTTGTCCAACGCCTCAAAAATATTTAAATAAAATCTGAGAGTATCAAAAAGATTCATTGTAACTTGTTTTATCTAAATGCATTTGTCTGTTTCAAGATAATAATATGTATTTAGACAATGTTAAAAATTTACTTAAGGTTTATATAAGACCGGCTGACTAACTTTAGTAAGTATCTAAAGAATTATAAATAAAAGGCTAATTTGAGTGATAAAAAGTTTCCTTTCACATTTATGAATACATATATATTATATAAAAAGTGGTAACTATATTGATCAAAATATATAAATTGTAAATTGAAATCATATGCAAGAAAAAGCAATCTCCATGTAGGAAAATTTAGAATGGGGATGGAAAAGTTTGATGTGTCATTTTGCTAGATATGGAACTGTTAAGATATATATAATATAATTCCTAGTTAATTAACAATATTGGGAGAAGTCAGTGATACAAATATTGTCAGTTCAGTTGGTAATAACTTAATCTATTTATAAAAAATCTAATTAGTATATAATTATAAAATATAGTATAATTGGTATAGTTATTTTTTTTCTGTTTGTTGTAGGTGCAGGTAAATAATAAATGTACATAAAATGTTAGAAAAATATATTTGATATGAATGTTAGTTAGGCAAAGGTCAACATCTCTGCGAGGTATAGATAAAAAACTAGTCAAACTATTTGAACTTACCATTTTCGACCGGGCCATTATAATGTACGCACAGGAAATGGTCGCAACCCACAGGGGTTTTATCTTCATAAACAGCTTGTAACTAGTTCCCTTTAGTGCGCACTTCTCTGTCACGTATAAAGCATATGCACAATGTATAAAGCGAAAATATTGTTATAAATTTTCGTCTTTCGTTATTATAAAACTTTCGCTATGGGCCATCACCCGTGTTCACTGCCCATCCCAAACACCTTTATAAAGGGCATAGACCCTCAAGCTTCGGGGCAAATTACTGAGTGAACATCGACATAATATTTTAAAATATATATAAACCACAGACGTAAAGGCATAGAACATAGAGTAATGAAATTTTTTTTTCAAGGCTTAGGGTACTAGTGTTTTAGATTTTTTACGTCAAATGAAATGGGAGAAATTTGTCTTTATGAATTTGAATTGTTTATGGAGAACATTACAATGTTTTAACATTAATTTAATTATAGAGGAATTATAGTTTATTCATGCAGGGTGCCTGGTGGTCTCCCGATCTCCTTATATAATTTAATTTAAAACATTATTATTGTTGGTCTTACTACAAAAATCTATAGACGTGTCTTGCTGAACTTTGTCTAAATACAAAACAAGTCTTAAACAATGGATTAACTTTATAATAGTTACCACAAACTGTGGTAGTATTTTTTAAAACATGTTTAGACAACCATTCCTTGAGAACAGGACAAACGTTCATTCAACATTCGTTTCATTTTTTCTTTTTATGCAGTTATCATGTGCACTTTTAAGTCAAAAAATAATTAGGATGATTATTTAGGTGAATTTAAAGCAATATTAAATATTATTATTATTTTTATAAATTATTATAAGTTGAGTTAGTAATTGTGAACAAAAAGTAAATTTCCGATAGTGATGCAATCTTAACGATAAGAACGGACCGTACGAATTGTCAATTTCCAGGCAGATCTGTCTTGTGCTGTTTATACATTGCTTTGTATTTGAACTAAAGAAGTTGAGAGAATTATTAGGTAATTCAAATCTAATATAATGTTCAGACTAACGTTCGTATCAAGTAGATTACCCTTCTGATGCCACTTCTAATGCCACTCCTAATGCCACTTGCGTTGCCCACCACTCGCTAAAACAGCGGTTTTTAGTGCGGATCAAAGGATCGGTAGGACGTGTTAATATTCCGCTCAATCGCTCAGTTGACATCGGGAAAATGTTTCATTGCGATGATAGATAATATTATCTACCGCCTTCTAGGACGATTTTGTCTTTTTCCCATTTTATTTATTTTTATTGACGCACATTATGTATCGCTACAAGACACAGCGTGGACGCTGCAACAATTCCGATGTTTTCCATTGCCGGAACTTAAAAGTGAAGTGAGAGGAACCGCAGTACGCAAACACACATATCCGTCGAATACATAACAGCGCGAGCAGCAGCGATAGGGCTTGAATGTAAATCAGACATTAGTATGAATGATATGAGACATATTTTTTTAAAAACTATTCCCCTATTTGAAAATCATGAAATGAATGAATTATTGATTGACTAGATGTTAGTGTAGCTTTATATAATATATTTTATAAAAAACAAAAACAATACAACATCAATTTACGTTTAATCATGAACATTCTGGTAACTGTCAGTTTAATATAGGGTATACCCTTAATTATAAACTTTGATGGATATCTAAATACTTTGTCTCGGTTCTGCAACGACAAATGCACATGAGCGAGAGAGTGAAAGAATATTTATTTATCAATATTTACAATTAAGGGGGTATAAAAAAACAATTTTAAATATTTTATGTAAGCATTACACTGGCTACAATAATCTATGCTAAACATTAATTTAGGCTTTTTACAAAACTTATTTTAAATTATACAACGAAGGAACGAATCATTAAAAATACAATTTAACATTTACAAAATTGGAAATTATAATCTTATAATTATATATACAGCAAGTAATACTGTTTTTTTTGGAAAAGATTTGGTACTTCATAAATATAGAATAGCGACATCTAGATATTGCTTATAACTTCCCAAGGCAAACGTTTTGAAGGGGTATATTATTACGGTATAAGAACTAGAGGTCACTTAAAGAAAGTCTTAATATTATAGACAGACCCTCAGAACCTCACGATGATTCAAGCCGAGGTTGGAGTCTCACAGAATATGGCTTTGCGCCTGTCAAGAAAAACTCCCGGCGAACTGTCCCGCTCTCCACCCAGTTCACGTTAAGCTGTCAGAGCTGTATGGCCACACAGCGAGATGTTCATTCAAAAAAAACCTCAGAACTGACTGATCTTGTTAGGAACCTCGACGAAATATGTACCGGGCTCGGACAAAATAAAATGTATAAATTATATTTGGGCTTTTAAGAGCGGGCAAGTCTTAACACTGTTTCCCCGCGGGAGAGCAATGCTGAAGCATATGCTGACATACCAATAAAGCCAGCGTGTATGGAATGATATGATCAACCCGAATACACTGTAAAATATTTTATTGTTATTATATTTTTATGTTATTATATCGTTCATGACACAAAAATGGGGTGATAAGGTGTTTTCCTATGTAGATATTCTTTTTTTTGATATGTCGTTGATTTAATGTGGCAGGTATCGTCTATCATAAAAGATCACCGCCGCCTGGATAACCTCACTAAAATTCACGCTCTGGTTGTGTTGTCGGATTTTTACGCGACTTAAGAGTTAAGCGGTATAATTTCAAGCGCCTCTAACATACGCACTCACAGAGCGAAACACTTAGTACAAGTACTGTTTGACTACGTACTAAACCGACTAATTAGGGCATCAGCTTACTCGTATATTTCAGTATGGCTCTCCCACGGATGAGATGTGATAAGATTCATCCGGCCACTGTGAAGCCCATCCAAAGACTGAATAAATTTAAAATGTTTATACGGACAGTGTAGTGAACCCGATACCTCTCGCTTCCTTGTAGGTTTACAATTATAAGACCACTTAAGTTGCTACGAGATTCTCATAATTCCAGATACATTATTGGCTTAATAAGATTGTTTACTATATACAAATACGTAAGCTTATCAGAGGCCATTAATTCGTTTTGATAATGAAAACTATTATACACTTCCCTAAACTATGTATACGTGTATATCTTATAGTAATTATGACTAGATTAATGGCAGAAAAAATATAAAATATATTAAGACAGATTTTAAGTATAAAACAAGTAGTTATAATTTCATGGCTATCCGTTTATATGTTGCCTATACCTATCTGTATAAAAACTATTTAGAGATTATGTTAGTTTGTCTTTGACGGATGACATTGATGATTTTCAGTTTGGACATTGACGTGCATGTTAGAGGTATCTTGCAAGTCATCTACTCCTACAGTAAAGGATTTAAATGTTGTTTCTTTTATTTCTATAGAGCAACATTATTTAATTAATCCTTAAATTATATTTTGTAATTATTTAATAATATCAATATCATTATATGTGTAAAGAAATCCATAATATAATACTATTTCTTAATTTGAAATTTGATGTTTAGCGGTGTCACAACCTGTTAATGAAACAACATATTTTTTTGAAGGCTGTGAAGAGGAAAGCTGTGAATGGCTGTGAAAGCTTTGAAGGAGTGCTCTCAAAGTGTCATTATGCTATAAGAATAGCAATAAATTTATATTAAAATTATTGTAAAATGATGCATAGGAGAATAAACCTTAATTTCGTTTCTTTGTTAATAGGTATTAATTTCAATTTGTGTAATTCAGATATGGTTTTCAATATGTTAAAAATAAATTAATTCATTTAAGCAGAGAACAAATTCAATTAAGGATAAAATCTGTAGTTAAAGATCTTATAAAACTATTTTATATTTCAAATATTATTCTCCTGAACACAGGCTAAACAACAAATTTGAAATTATGTAATATTATTAGAATAAAATATATATAATTTATATCACTAAATTCGAGTTACAGTTCAGAAATTAATCAATTGACACTTTTTAGACGATAATTTTAGCTTGCTTTTAATTTTTATACATATCAGCTAGTACCTTCTCCATGGGAGTCTGACCGATGGTCTTCGCAAAGAATTCTCTTTCCAATTGCATCGGAGTGACGGATCTCAACAGAGGTAGTAACAAAAGCAGCCTACCAAAACGCGCTGGGGCGGCACCGTGCGCGTTTCGGGTGTGGGACATAAGCATCACTTGCGCTTGGTCTTGGAGGTTTTCGATTTGTAGCGGATCTTTTAGACCGCGCGTTTCTAGAACAGTAAAAATTATGAACAAAATAATATTAGGTACCTACATTGGTTTTGATGAAATTGAAATAGAGAGAAAAATAGATTTACTTGTTTAAAATGTTTTTCTAAAGATTTTACGGTTTAAGTTGTATAATTTTCATGTTTTACTGTTTTGTTTTAAATTATCTTCTAAAAATGTGTACCTATTTTCGTGGTTTTATGAGTTAAATTTGTAAAGTTTATCATGGAAGGAATGAAGATAAACTTTTTTATTAAGTGAAAACGGTGGCAAACGAGCAGTAGGCACATCTAGGATAATCAATCAGCCGACCATGGACATTAATAGGCTAGACTAGCCCACAAGCTGCAAGAGCTGTAATGCTGGATTTTTAAGGATAAGTACCTACAATCTTCTTGAAAGTAGGTATTTAGAACTGAATTCTATAAATATATTTAAAATCATCTATTATTTTATCAACTAAGTCGGTTAAGTTACCTCATTCATATCTCAAAAAGAATTGGACAGATTTTCACGAAATTTGGAAGCTGACATC